>WYDI02036069.1:0-80333 GCA_009867235.2 Psittacus erithacus | reverse complement strand
TGATGTGAAGTTTGACAGTGCCTTATGTAACACTTTGGAGAGATTCCTAGCTCTTTTGCTGTGCCCAGTTTTGTTTTTAGAAAGCAAGTGATTTCTCGTCTTTGTAGAGCATCAGACAAGCGATCTTTATTTGTGTTTTCACCTGAGTAAAGTATCTTCTGCTTTGTTCAACTTGGAACAGAGGTATTGTTAGACAGCAAATAAAGCCTGCTTCTTTTCTGACATACATTTGTTTTAACTGAAAATTAGCCCGTGGAGGCATCTGAACAGTTGTCATAAGGTCTTTACCTTTTTGTGTACGTATTGTAGTTGCTTTTTATCGCGCTCTTAAAATTACTCCAGGAAAGATTTTCACAGCACTGATTGTCATTTTTGTATTCTGGAAGATATGATGTCAGGATGGAAATGACAGTAAATCAAATGTCTTTTAAACATTGTTAGCTTTTTTTTATGGTATTTAAGTGCTAGAAGGAACAGAAGCCACCGGGCTAAACAAAGCACTATGTTAAAACCAGACCTGGCAATTGCCAACAGGTCAGCACATCTCATTGAAGTCATCTGGATACAGATTAATTTTCTTTGTACAACTTTTATTTTTTTTTTTAACTTCCTCAGAAATAGAAACAGCAGGAAATTAGATAAATGGATTGAAAGGTTGCCTAGTTTCCCTGCAGTTTCTCTAAGTGGTTATGTCTTCTACTGAGAAAAGAATAGAAGCTAGCTTCAGACAAAAAGACGGGGTAATGATTCACATGTTCTTTAGACTCCTACTGCAAAGGTACGCTAGGGGGACTAGTTTGGGTCGTGGGCTTTTTTTCCCCCATTCAGTGGTGAAAATGCACAGGCTATTGTAAGAAGACCTGTGAAATGAAGGGATTTTGTCTCACCTTATAGAGCTCCATGATTATAATTGTAAGCTTAGAGGAAAAATCACATGTGTAAACTCAGATGATGAGTTCAGGGAAGAGGGATCTTCTAAGAAAGTCGTTCTGCTCCCTGCTGAATAGAGAGACAGCTTATTAAAGGTTGGTTTACTTACAAGAAAAGAACAACTGAAGGAACAAACCACTCCAAGCATTCTCAGTGTTGGAGTTTTTTGTTTGTTTTAAATGGAGAAATGACCGAGGTGGAGCATGTATCCCTAGGCTTCTTGAAAACTGCAAACTGCTGATAAGTATTCCAAGTTTTAAATGTGAAATTCTTATTGCTTAGGTGTCTTGTGACGACCCTTAATCAGCAAGGCTGCAAGTCATGTAGAAGCCGCAGTAACTGCAGAGTCTCTGATGGATAATTGGATTGGTAGGTTGGTTTTGCTTAATTTTTTCCTCCTGCCTTTTAATTGCCTGCTGTGGTAGCAGGTTCCTTTTCTCCCTCCTGTTGATATTTAATCCTCACCGTTTTTATTTATGTCATGTGTTGCATCTTTCCTGTTCAAAGTACATACCCCTGTCTCAGTTGCTAGTAAGGAAAGATAGCTTGGAGGTATTTGGATGGCAGTATGTAGCAAGATATATTTATCTGAAATATACATGACAATTCTCTGTTTAGATGACATAAAAAGATTGTAAGTTTTCTCAAGTCTGGAGAAATAAGTACTGTTTTTTCTTTGGAGAAGCGCTGAAAATAGTATTACTGATATGTTGAATTCCCAGGGCCAGCTATTCAATCTACAGGAATTCCAAGGTACAGTACTCAGAAAGCTGAAGTGCAGAGAAGTGGTGAATGACTGCATGTCCTTTGGCAAATTCATATCTGTCAGAGGCTTGATCTGAAATTTTAGTGTGTAGGACTTAATATTCGCAGAAGTAGTATTCCTGCTGAATGAGTTATTTTAGAAAACTGGTAAAACTAGGCATCTCCCATGTGCACTTAAATCACTGAAGTGTTCTTAAATATAATGATTTTGAAGGAACAATCCTCCAGACTATTACTTGTGTGACTATTTATTGCTCTAATGTGTATTTTTGGTTTTTACTTGAAAGAAACTATCAGTTGTCAATTGATCCGTACTGGAATACTCGTCTCTTTCGTCCTCTTTTTTTTTTTTTTTTTGTATGTATTCTTTTATAAGAGCAATCTTAAAAACCCCAAATGCACATATACACAAGACCAACAAAACCCAAGTCATTTTGCCTGATATCTGCAAAGGGTAATATTGAGTAAAATCCATAACCTGACCAGAAAGGCTTTGCACTGTATGTTAAACTTGATCTACATGCAAACTCCTATCAGTGTTCATGAGAGTGCTTGTCTGGATCCAGAACAGCTGTGATTTGAGACATTTCATCACCTGCATTAGAATAATTAAAAACCTATGCGTTTTAAGGGCATGAGATTTTTGGTGTATCTGTTTTTCTTGTAACCTATGTGTGCTGATGACATTAAGATAAAGACTTACGTGATGATAGGGCATAATGTCCAATGCAAGTTTACAGTTGGTTAATCTTAATGAGTTTGTCTTCATTCCCTCCAGAGTTAGGTATGTTGGTGAATTGCCTGATTCTGTGCCTTAAAGAACTTTCTGGAAAGAAGCTTTGTGTAAGGAAACATACACACAAGCACATGCACTATTTTTGCTCTGTTAGTTGTCTGGGTTTGAATCATCTTTGTACCGAATATTAGCTTTAAGAGACAAATTATTGTTTATTACCCCACACTTGGCATAATTTAAGAGCTGGAGAGTGAGAACTGCCATCAGGAAAGGTAGTTTTTCTTTTTTTGTCTTTTTTCACTGGATTCCTAATTCTCCCCTTCCTTGTGGTATGTGCACCTGAAGATAAATGTTAAGAAATGAGCTTTGTACCTTGTAGGGATTCATGACTCTCTGGTGTCATTTTGCTAAGTATTTAAGGTCTGTTCTGTGTCTTGTCAAAGCTTGTTCAATGCATGACTGTAGAAGGGGAGTAGCAGATAAGAAATTCTATTTCAAATGGAAGTTGGTGGCCCAAAAATCGAGGAGAAAATTGCTAGAAAGGATTATCCTGGCCTTGGCATTGACTTTTAAGCAAAACTACCAAGGCTGGAATCCTTCTTTAAGAGCCATGTGTGTCAGAATTAGAAGCAAAGTGTGTAGAATAGTTCCATTACCTGTTTCAATTTGTAGATCAGAGCAGGTCTGATCTTAAAATGCTTGCAGTGATATCCACATCACTGTTCTTTCTTGGATATAGCAACTATTTCCCCAATAATGGAGTTAACTGAATAGAAGCTGTGCTTAAAATTGGCAAGAAGAGCTCCAGCAATGACTATCCAATGTGTAACAAAAAGCTAGATCCCTACATACAGAACCCTGATGATGGAGGAAGCTGGAAATCTCAGACAGCGCAGGCAGAATGTAGTCTTCCTTGCTAACTTCCACATAAGGTAAGTATGCTTGAAAATAATAAATAGATTGCTTTTAAAGAATAGACTTCCCTGTGCTTACGCTTCTGATCTCTTGACCAGTGCTATGAGGAGATAGAGTGGTTGTGGCATCTACTCTTCACCCATGCATTTTTGAGTACTGATGAGTCTTTTTTGTTACTCCACATCCATACCAGTTTTCTGTCCTCAGGGAATAGTTGCACATATTGAGCCAGACCCTATGCATGTTGCCTGAGGGGCAGCCAGTCAAGGGTCACATCATTTAACACTGGCTGGCATTACTGTTTTCCCAGATACCTGTGAAAATGATAGAAACTCGTAAAAGTTTTTGATTGTTGTTTAGCAAAGCTGGAAGTAGCAGTGCTAACACCAGAACCATTGCTTTCTTAAATCAGAAGGACAATACCTCTATCAGCTTAAACCTGCTTTTACATTCTGGCCCTGGCACACTTTTAAAAGAAAACTTTAATTCAGAGAAAAAATATTAAACACCCCCGTGCTGCTTCCTCCAGCAGAAATTTTCTGCTGCTTGAAACTTCAGGGAAATTGAGATTTTGCTTTGAGTTGCAACTTTGAATAGTCCCTCTAAAGTTCATCCCAGAATGCAATATATTTACATGCAAAATGCCGTCATTTCAGTTGTATCGTTAGCTTTTGGGTTTTATTTCCTGATAGGAATTTGACAACTGAGACTTAGGACTAGGAGAAAACTATGTTGTTGAGCAGTCTTCATTGAAATACAGAGAAGAATGAAGGACTTTGACTTGAGGGGGAAAAAGAAGAGAGGAAGGGCAGAAAAGTGCAAGAATTGTGGAATTTGTTTTAAATTTATTTTATTTTTTTTTTTTAATTTGAAAGTCTTTGTTTTCCTACAGTGTCCAGATGGACTTTTGTACCTGTTTAGGGACTTGGGAACTAATTTATCTATTTGGAAAAAAGAATGTTTCACATCCTGGAATGTAAAGTGCTGTTGAATGACGAAATGGTAGGAGCAAGGAGAATTGTGAAATTGGATGTGAATTCAGGTGAATTGTTGAAAGTAAATGAAGTTTCCAGCTAATAGTCAGGCTTCTCAACCTGGCTCCTTCTGGCTAGGTTTCACCTTCCTCTCTCTGATTTCCCTGCTGTGCCCCTGAACCTCAGTTGCCTTGGTTATTGTTTTCTGTTCCATCTTCAGTTAACGTTACTGCTAATCAATGCTGCAAATGGAATTTTATGTTCACAAATTACTGGACTTCAATATATGAATCTGCTTAATCTAATATTTTTCAGGATGAAGTTACAAGAAAGGTGTATGCCACTGGATAGAAATAAGAAATTCAAACCAATCATTCTAGCATTATTAAACATATATTTAGATCATGTTGTTCTTAAGGATATTAGCTTTCATTGTTTTCTAACAGAAAGGAGTCATAAGCCTCTTGGTTTCTTTGCAGAACATGAACTAGATCTTGATTTTTTTTTTTGTAGAACGTGAACATTTTTTGTAAAACATGTTTTTGTAGAACATTAACTCTGAGGCTGTGCGAGCAACAGTTATATTCTGTATTTCTGCAGTTTCATCTTTTTCCAGTCCTAAAACTGGTTCTAGAACGTGACTCAGATTTAAACACAGGGAGGTTATCATTCATGTAAGACAAGTCTTCGAAGATAAAATATTGGTTGGTGTGCCTGAGAAGTCTTACATAAGACAAAGACTGTTCCTCCCCTTTAAAAAGGGTATAGTTGTCTGTATTTTTTGATCCTTCAGTGTGTACCATACAACTAGATGCTGTTTTATCAAAGTGGAGAATTGGAGCATTTAAGAATGATGCCCTTGTGAAGGTGGATGTTTTCTATTGATATTTTTCAAATACTTTGTATTATTTCCTTGATCTTTCAGATCTCTTCAACATCAACTATGTTTATGAGAAATCTGCTCCCCTTTAGTGACTCTTCCAAGTTAGATGTCAGCATGTTGATGATTTGCTCTGCATGGTGGCAAAGCTACAGGAAGAGATGGAGTGGCTAAGGAGCATAGGGGAATCTGAGGAGGAGATTAACTGGTGGACCCACACTTTACCATCCTCGAGAGAAGCAAGCTAGCCACCTGAAACAAAAGAAATGAAGGATCCTCTACCCTCTAGCCACCAGGCAGATGGAGGAGACCTAGAAGACAGGGGAGGTTGGAAACAGGTTACTCCTTGGCATAGACAGTATATTACTCCCCAGCTTAAGTCACATTCCCAAGTACCCCTCTACAACAGATTTGAGGCCCTGGTACTTCAGGATTAGGAAGACGAGGAAGATGATGAATTAGAATTGAGGAGGTCCACGAGGATCATACGGGAGCACCTCCTGTATGAAGACAGGTTGATAAAGTTGGGGCTGTTCAGCCTGGAGAAGAGAAGGTTATGCGAGGACCTCACAGCAGCCTTCCAGTATCTGAAGGGGGCCTACTTGAATGCTGGGGAGGGACTCTTCATTAGGGACTTCAGTAATAGGACAAGGGGTAATAGGTTCAGACTTAAACAGGGGAAGTTTAGGTTAGATATAAGGAGGAAGTTCTTTACTGTGAGGGTGGTGAGGCACTGGAATGGGTTGCTGAAGGAAGTTCTGAATGCTCCATCCCTGGCAGTGTCCAAGGCCAGGTTGGATGGAGTCTTGGGTGACATGGTTTAGTGTGAGATCCCCCTGCCACAGGCAGGGGTTTGGAACTAGATGATCTTAAGGTCCTTGCTTATTCTGACAATTCTATGATTCTAGATAAAGGATCATCCAGGTTAGAAGAGTTACCACAGGAGAGTCAGAGAATGCCTTGTATCGAGACTACCTCTACTAGGAAAAAAGTAGTGTTGTTGTGATTGGTGAACCCATGCTAAGGGGAGTAGAGAGCCCCATATGTCGACCTGACCCAGCTCACAGGGAAGTCTGCTCCCTCCCTGGGGCCAGGGTAAGGGATGTTACTAGAAAACTCTCTTGTCTGGTATGCCCAATGACTATTATCCTTTACTAGTCTTCCAGGTGGGGAATGAGGAGATATCTTCAAGAAGCCTTAAGGACTTCAGGAGGTCTTCAGGGCATTGAGGCAACCGGTTCAGGAGCCCAAGTAGTCTTGTCCCTACTGCCAGTCGCAAACAATGACAATGGTAGCATCAGAAAAACATTGCAGACTAATTTCTGGCTCTGGGACTTGTGTCAACATAAGAATTCTGTGGTTTTTGATCATGGGTTGGTCTGTGCGGCACCAGGCCTGTGGGCAGCATATGAGGTATGCCTTTCCCAAAGTGGGAGAAGGATCCTAACCCAGGAGCTAGCAGGGCTCAAAGAGAGGGCTTTAAGCACTTAAAGGAGAAATAAATATGAAAATGCTTGAAGGAGTAAATGAATATATCTTGGACTTTAAAGGCTGCAGGTTAGTGTTCTTTAAATGTATGGAATTTCATGTCTGTCCAGGTGGTGCTAAGAACCTGAAGAGGGAAACTTGAACAGGCCATTGCCATTTAGCTGCAGTCACCATAAGTGAACATTAAGGGGACCACTGTTTCCACTGAATTATTGACACATGCTAACTGAGTTAAAAATGCAGCACAAATGCACCATTTATGACATCAGTTTCTATCAGTTTTGATAAGTGATAAGCAGGGATAGGCACAGCATCTGTGTGAATAGAAGGGTACTGCCAGGTTGGTGGGCAAATTTTTTAAGGGTGAAGGGATGGAGAGAAATGAAGAGAGGAAAGCAGCACTGAAGTAAAGCCATATTTGACAGGTGTCTGAAGTGTGCTGCAGAACAAATTTTTCACATGCCCTTTTTTTTTTTGTAAAGCTCTTCGGAATTTTCATAGATGAGGTTCTTCCCTTTTTGTTCTAAAATGGAAAAATACTGTATTATACATCAATAATAAAAATTTCTGGGCCTGCAGTTAGTGTAAGGAATTTCCCTAAATAGCTGATTTTGGAGCATGGTTTATTTTCCGTGTTTGGTTTTGATCCTTTATGGAATAGGAATGCTTGTATAAAACAGCAGTATAAACATTGGTGTATTCTGGAAGTTTTCTGACGCAGCAGTGCATTCAGAGAATCACAGGTTGGTTGAGGCTGGAAGGGTCTTCTGGAGGTCATCTGGTCTACCCCCATGTGCCCAAGCAGGCCCACCTCGAGCAGGTTCTGCAAGACTGTGTCCAGGTGGACTTTGAATATCTACAAAGAGGGAGAGGACACAAACTCTCTGGGCAACCTGCACCATTGTTCAGTTGCTCTTACAGTAAAAAAGTGTTTCTGATATTCGGAGGGAGCCTTCTGTGTTTCAGCTTGTGTCCATTGTCTCTTTTCCAATCACTGAACACCACTGAGAAGGATCTAGCTCCATCTTCTTTATACCTTCCCTTCAAATACTTATTTTTGATATCCCTCACTAGTTTCAGCTCCAGGTAGGTTCTGGCTTTCCTGACTGCATTTTCGCATGCTCAGGCAACGTCTCTATATTCCTCCCAGGTTACTGGTCCCTGCTTCTAACTTTTTTATACTTTCTGTGTTTGAGTTTTGCCAGGATCTACTTACTCATCCATGTAGGCCTCCTGGCATTTTTGCCTGACTTCCTGCACACTGGGATGAAGGGTTCTTGAGCTTAGAGGAAGCGATCCTTGAGTATTAAACAGCTTTCTTGAACCCCTCTTCTCTCCAGGGCCTTGTCCCATGGGACTCTTTCAAGCAGATCCCTGAAGAGACCAAAGTCTGTTATCCTGAAGTCCAGGGCTCTGATCAATTTTTATTTTGCCCTGCTTTCTCCCCTCAGGATCCTGAATCCTACCATGGTCACTGCAATTTAAGGCTACCTTTGACCTTCAGATCCCCAAGGAGCCCTTCCTTCTTCAAAAGAATAAGATCCAGCACAGCATCTCTTGTTGTTGGCACCTCTATCACTTGGGTGAGGAATTTGTCATCAGTGCTCTGCAGGAAAGCCCTGAATTGCTTATCCCTGCCTGTGTTGTCTTTCCTTTTGATACCAGACTGGTTTAAGTCCCTGGTGAGGACTGGGGCTTGTGAGTGTGAGGTTGCTTCTGCCTGTCTGTAGAGGGCCTCATTCACTTGTTCTTCATGGTCAGGTGGCCTATAGCAGTTGCTCACTGCAGTGTCACCCATACTGGTTTGCTCTTTAATACTTACTCATAAGCTTATCATTCATTCCCAGGCTAAGCTTCTTGCTTTCCAGATGCTCTTTCACATAAACGGGTATTCCACCACCTTACTTTCCAACATGTCCTTCCTAAAGACCCTGTATACCTCCACTGTAGCACTATAGTCATGCAAACCAACCCATCATGTCTCCATCATCTCAACAAAATCCTAACCATGAAACTGCACAAAAATCTGTTAATTTCTCATGTTTAAAATATTTGTGTTTATTTGTGGGATTAAAAATCCCCAGCCTCCACAAATGATGGGAGCAATTCGGATAAAAGCACTGGTTTTGCCAATATAACTGTGACTACTGTGGCAGCTTCTGCTAGCCAAGTTACGTCAATCAACAGTCACTCTTCACACCATCAACCAGCATAGCTGGGGTGTCAGAAATTCCCAAAGCGAGAAACTGTTCCTGCCCAAAAGAGCTTATAAAATGCAGAAGTAAAAGTGTGCTCAACTGTTTGAATACTGATAGTTTGTACTTTCCTTTTTTATTTTCTATTTTTTTAGATTGTACATTTAATCTCAATTTATCATTTGAGTAATATTGGTTTATTTATACATGGTTTTGTTTGTTAAAATATCTTTGGAAAAAGTAAAATCTGTATTCCTGTGTTGCAATCCACCAGAAGCAGCAGCATGGGACAGTTCTGAAAAAAAATTCTCTTTAGTTCTGGGACACAACTGCTTTTCTCTGTCAGATTGCATTGTTTGTTTTTTTTTTAATTGATGTGGAATTTTAAGTACATTTTTGTATTTGACTTGGAAGTGCTAAAATAAAATCTTACAGTAGTACGTAACACCAATTTTTTGGATTAACCAAACAGAAACCTTTAGCAGGATGGCAACAGATCCCACTGCACCTGCCATGTAATGGTAGTAAATGAAGGTGAAATGCATCTAACATGTCAGGAGCTGAGTTACTCATCATAGAGAGGAAGAAATCCAAGTTCCCTTGTGTTTTTGTGTCTTTTTCTTTGCTGGCATTCACCCTGCCTGCCTGAGTTTGTGATACAACTCTTTTTGATCACCAACAACATGTCTTGTTTTGTCTGTTTTTAGCCAGGTACAGCTATCATTTTTTGGACCTAGAGTCTTTGATTTATCAGAACAAAATAGAACAAACTGGAATTTCTGGTGAAGTTTTACTGGATTGAGCACTGGTATTCAAGCGTGCCAGTGAAAACATTATTAAAAATGAGAAGCATTTTGCAGGAGCTGTTTCTAGTGCCAACTTAAGTATTTCTAGTGAGAAATCACTCTAATTGTTCGGGTTGTCCCAGGTCTGTTTTCAAATCCTCTCTGCCTTCCAGACCAGGAGATTGTTAGATGATACTTAATAATGTTTTCAGTTGGATATTCCTGTCAAATGTTTACCTGACAGCCAACTGTCATGTTTTTTGTGGGGTTTTTGCCAACTGGAACTCTTATCTGAGTTGACTGTGGTAACTGAGTGCAAATTCCCATGAGTAACCAAGCCTGCTAAACTAGGCTGAACAGTGGGAGGACATGAAACTTGTGCTCCTTGGTCTTAACTAGCTTCAATTCCTTTCTCTATCAAGTTCAAGCCTCTAATTTTTCAACGCTCTACTCAGAACCTCAGAGGGAATGTTTCTGCCAGGTTCATAGGGCTTCAAGCTGGGCCCTTAATGAGCTGAACATTAAATACCAAAGTGAAGAACTTTGCCATTCTTGCTTTACTTTTGCTATGAGTTGTTTCACAGAACTCAGCACTGCTAATGTTAGAGTGTGATACTAAGCAATATAGATGAGGATCTATCAGAGTTCTGCTCTTTAAGATTGGGACTCCATCAGCTACCAGTTTTTGCTGTGGTAGAATGCTGGGAAGCATACAGTGATGCTTCTGGATAGCATGCACTTCTCTGTAGAGATCCCAGCGTTGATTGGTGTTAGTAGTATTAGACACCCAAATGAACATGAATGGAGCAGATAAAGTTTTGTGATGAATCTTTGCGGAAGTCTTGCCTGTTAGCTGTTGCTAAAGGACTGCAAAACACCCTAAAAAAAGAAAATGAAATTCAGCAGGGCATGTAGTGGACAAATTTAAACAAATTACAGCTTTGTATCTGGCATCTGGACTGTGTTGGTATATGTGCCTTGGACATGCAGTAATGGGAACTGCAAAGGAAAAGCACTTTATTCCCAATAACAATATGAAAGCTTTTTTTATGGTAGTATAGAAAAAAATAAAAAAATCACCCAACCCAGTCTTCATTGGAGAAAAGCAATAGGAATTTCAGTGGGAAAAATATTAGTGTTGAAAGTAAGCTAGGTCTAGCAGGATCTCTCAATATACAGTAATTCCTTTGCTGTTCCAATACTACAGAACCTGTTTTGATGCATCACTAAGATAGGAATGAAAACACAGTGTATAAAACTAGCGTGTCAGCCATCCAGCCATCCATCCATTTTGGTACCAAATTTTACATCCTTTTTTCTTGCTTCCTTTCACTGAAACAATGGTTCTTTTATATCTTGACACTTTAGTATTTGCAAAGTGTTTTTAAAAGAAGAAATGCATCAGAAAGGTGCTAAGTATTCTTGCTTTCATTTAGAACTAATTTTCATTCAAGATGTTCTTGTCATGGCTTATACTTGGTGTGAAATCTGGAGGGGATGCTGCAATTTTAAGAATTTTGGGCTTACTTGTTTTGTTGGCAGAACACAAACACAGATATGTGAGGTTTTGCTCTAATTCTGTGGCTCAAGAGTAGCTTTTTGATGCAGATGAGGATTTGTATTCTAGAAGCTGCTTTGCTAAGGGCTGGCATAGAAGCGTATCAGAGATTACTTGTTACATCTAGATTGGGATATGCTCAGTGCATTTAATTCAACTCTCTAAGCATTACTGAATGGCCAAAGTGCTATCATAATTGTAGGGTTTTTTCTTTCTTCTCTTTGCATATCTGTAGCTAACAGACTGAAGTTTTCGAGTCTTAAGTACTTATTTATTTAAAAATATTGAATATTCAGATAAAGGAGAGATTTTTCTACCCAGGCTTAGCACAGTTAATGCAAAATTTCTTGCCATTTTTAAATTACAGGTGGGAGGAAGAAGTTCTGCAAGAACCTAATAGAAGCAGTGCTGTGTCTACCTGTCCCATGTTTATATATAATAAACCAAAAATAATTGGATGCTCTATATCTGTTAGGAAAACTTCCTTTGAGGTGAAGACAAGTATGAAATGTTACATAGTCAAAATTCTCTTCTTTAAGGTCATTAATTCTTATGAAATTTTTTACAATAAATGCTGATCTGCAGACAATTTCTAAGGTTCTTAGTTCTTGACTGAGTGGGAAATGCAGATTCTTATGTTATTTTTCCATCTGCATGTGCATATGTAAAACATTAAGGAGTTCACAACCTGAAACAATTGATGTGAAATAAAGTGTAAACTGATACAGGTCTAATGTCTGTAAATACAACTTGGGAAATTGTATTAGGCATATTACAGAGCCATTAAAGCTTGCTCTAACTATATAAGAACGTAATGACATGATGCCTGTTGCCTTGAATTTTGAAATAGGATTTGAATATATGATCCTAAATAGTTCCAAGCACTGTTGTCTTTGGCTCTGAGTGGTATTCATTACCTCTAAAGTTTTGCCTTCAATAGTTGTCTTTATTCAAGTGCATGCTTACTTTCTGTGAGAAGTGATGGCTTACTTCACAGGACACATGGAAGACTTAGATGGCATTATATCTCCATGCGCCATTTCAGTACTGTGGGAATTTTCATGTCATGAGAAGCGCGTTTCCCCCTGTACAAATGTGAAATTGAGTTGTGAATGAAATCTCTTAATTACCACTCAGCTTTGCTAAGTTTTTTGCTTGAGTCAGCAGCTGTCTTCCTGAAAAGCACCATCATTCTGAAGCAGAAATTTAGTACTGAAGATTTTAATCCAATTTCATTCTTCTTCATCATTAAGAGAATAGTGGTGTAGGAGTCAGGAACAAAAGCATTCTGCTTTTATAAACAGTTCTCAACTTCTTGTATTAGTAAATTAGAACAGCATGTTCATGTTTATTCTTCACCTTCTCACTGTCTCTCTCACTTCTGCTTTTGCTTCTAGTTTTTTTGGACCCCACCTTTCACTTTGGAGCTTCATTTTTTTACTAACCAAGTTTTAATCCACATTTTGGATCAAATGTGTGTATGTATCTCTGGGAAAAGGCTGTTGCCTTGATACCAAAAGTTTGCAATTACTGACTCCAAAAACCAAGCTTATGGTGAGCTAGCTTGTGGGATTTTTTTTTTTTTTTTTAAATTTATGTAAGAAAGTGTTCTTAGAAATTGAGGTGGGGGGTGTGTGTTTAGTGATGTCTGTAATTTTGACAGAGGTGAGGTGTCATGATGACCTGTGTAAGATTTGTGGGCTGCTTGGTGAAATCTTTTAATTCCACCACCAAGGGTTTTTAATTTTCACTTAGGGTTGCACAGAGCACCAGTTTTATCTGGAGTCCAGGTTAAAATCCTAATCTGTGCTATATGTAAATTGAGCAATTTTCCTTAACTGTAGTCTTCGAGTAAGACTGTGCCATGTTTACACACTGTAGGCTGTAATGAGTGTTCTGAATATTGACAGTGAAAATGGTGCTGTAATTTGGAAGTGATTACTCCCTTGTTGCATCACCAAATGTGTGGTGACTGCTGTTTGCTATATTTGCCCTGTTTCCTCTTGTGTTTCAGCTATATTTCCCTGGTTTAGCCACTTGTTTTCCCTAATTTTACCTTTGGATTGTGTGAGTACCTTGGGAGAGACATAGTTTCTTCATTGCACCACTGTTAGCACAGCAAAACCATGGGTCTGTGGTGGTGCCTGGCAACCACAGTCCATAACGCCCAGTATAGTGCTTAATAATTAAAGCATTACACAGTTGGACAAGACTGGTAGGACTCATTAAAAACACACTCTTATCCTAAGGTTATCGAATGTACCTTCAAAGCATACCCTAGATTCTCTCTTAACAAGTGAGAGAGTTTTTCTGTTTGCCATTCATAACTACAGGGAACTCTAGTCTTCAGATACCACTGGTAATAATAGCTAAAATATTAAAACAGAGATGGAGGTACTAAAAACAAAGAGGCAGGATGCAAAAACCAATCTGTAATCCTCTGGGATAATGGCCTTAAGCCACATGTCCTTGGGATTTATGCACTCGTTTTTATTATTTGTCCTTTTTGACTGAAAGCTTTGTCACGAAGAGATTTGATAATAGCCTGTTCGTTATGATGTAGTGCTTTGTATTCATGTAATAAAGCAAATAATTTTGCACCATTTGTGGGTTTAGTCATTCTTGCTGTATGTGTTTCACCTCTGATTTCACCTTCTGTGGCTTAGATGGAGCTAGATAAGGACTTTTTGCTCGCTTAGTCCTGTCCCATGGTGATACTATGCAGAAATGCCTTCCATTTTGTGCTTTGATGTATTGGAACACTAGTAAGATACACGCGTACCTTACCTGCAGTGTATATATTGTGTAGTTGGCAAATGTGAATATAGGTTAGTAGTATTTGCAACTCTATGTATTTTGACAAGTATTGCAACCACTAAAGGCCCATATTAAGATAAACAATCTAAAGCAGAGAAAAAAATAGAAAAACCAGAATTTATTTCTTTAACTTGCAATCTTTACTGCAGCCTCAGTTTTACAGTAGTAAATGTTGCAGTGATGGAGTCCATAAAGGACGGAAGGGAGCTTCAGATCTTGGACAGCTAGCTTATTCCAAGAGTCATGCACTTGAGTATCTGAAGAAAGCATTCGTGGAAAAAAGGTAACATGCGGGAGTAGGGAACTAAGAGATTAAGCTATTGCTGGTCGGTTTTGCTGTTTTTGAGGTTGAAAATCTGAGATGAATTTTTCTGGAAAGGAATTTCTTGTGGAAAGAAACACAGCCTTTGCCTTGCTTTTTCTGTCGCTGCACATCATCTCACTACATTAAAACATTACCTTTAGTTTTTATCCATAACCTGGTAATGAAAAAAATTGCTCTAGAGCTAGTCTTTTATGTCCTCTAAACTGAGTTAGCTTCCCTGCTGTGACTTCAATAATGCATCATTTCGGAAGTTCAGAGGATTTAATGCATTTCAGGTGAATTTGTGAGTTGCTGTTAGATGGCTAAAAGGAAAATAGCTGTAATGGATTGGATGCAAAGCTGCTTCCCCAGCTTCTTTCTCATCCCGCCCACTAACATGCAGAAGCATCTGCCTCTCATCTCCTCTTTGCCTGGTGCTATGTGTGAGTGCGTTTTGGCAAACATTTTACGAAGAGAGATCTATGAGGTGAAATAACAGTGGTGAGAAACGCAAGTAGTTCTGACTTAGAAGATAACTACTTGTGCATAGAGGGTGATGCTTTAGCAAATAAAAATATTTCTGTAGTAAAAGTTGCCACAGCAAATGAACCTGTCTCCTCTAGCTCTGTTGACATACAGCGTCTCTAAATTTATAACAGTTACTTAGAACTAAAAAAATAAAAAAGGTAGGGACTTTTGGCCTATATTCTTCATACAAGTTAGAAGATGCTTTTTCTTTTTGTAAGATTTCTTGAATATATATTCTACCTTCTGAGTTATCTGAATGCTGTATAAAGGAAGAATTTTTTCAGTTAGGACACTTTCAAGATTATGATCATGTTGTGACAACACAAATGGCTTTATTTTTAAAATTTCATGCATAGTATATTTGCCGATAGGAATTACAACTGAAATATTTTCCATATGTGGAGGAAATATTGATGTTGTACAGAAATTCATAGTAACTTAGGGTAGTTTCCCAAGTATGCATGACACATGTATTACTTCACTTACTGAAACACATATGTATGTGGTGCTTCCAAGATGGGAGGATAAAACGAGTTGGAACCACTACAGTTTATTTTGTTGTGTGAACTTGGTGCAGTGATTTTACCTGTTACTTACTCTGCTGGTGTAAGGAGTATTTTAGGTACTTTATGACTGGAAAGAATGAATTACTGTGCTCTGAAAACATACCGAAATCTTTTATAAGTAACACTATAATTTATAGCATAGATGAAGCTTTAAATTATATTGCTAGTGTCATGCAATTGAAGGATTGTTCTCATTTGAATTCGATCTTATAGCTCTCTGTGTCTGGTAAGGAGCTTGCAAAAGGGAGAGCCAGGCAGTACTGGGAGATTCTGGAATAATATCCAAGACAGCTATAGCCAAGTTGGCTGTTGGGTGCTTAGTTTTACATGTGTTAATGGAGTTATATTCCTGGCCTAACAGGGTTAGGCAGTAGGAATTCTTACTGGTTTCTTCCGTGTCCACTTGTTTTGCCTATATCTGTCCAGATTTTCGTACTTTCAGCAGCTCATAATCAAAGAAGTTTGTAAAGCTGAAGTGGGATGGGGATGCTGGGGATGTAGAAACTTTCATACAGGGTATGAAGGTTTTTTTGAGCATGGAAGATAGTAAAACAGTAAGAGAATTACAGCTCTGTAAAACCAAGTGCTGTTTTTTTGTTCCTTGACAACTGTCCCTTTGCATTCATGTACTAGAAGTATGTTACAACTCTGTTTTAAATCAACTCTCTGCTTGCTTGTACTGTTATAATGTGCCTTGAGGTTTGAAAGAGGTGCTGTGTACATTCAATCACACTTAAAGCTAACCAAGCAAAAGAATTTGATAGAAATAAAACTCATCCCTGGTCAGGTACTTGGTAGATATGTTTATTGTGACAACCGTGTAAGTTTTTGGGAAGATTCTCTCTGCGCCAGAACCCCTCATTCAGTCAGTTTCAATCACAACAGGCGGCGGAGTTTCTAGCCAGTGGTCCAGTGGAACAAAAAGGGGTACAAAATAGATTGCTGATCTACTAAAAGGTCAAGCATTTCATGTGACTAGAAGATCTGACTTTCAGGATTGAATGACTTAATTTACAAATCTGTCCAACCCCATCATAACTTAGTAAAATGACTCTGTTGCTTCACTAGCAGGCTTGCAAGGTTCTTAAGTGTATGGGTTACTCCTGGTAAGAAGAAACCTTGTCATCCTACTGAAGCCTAGAGAGAACATTTTGTGGACTTCTCTAAAACAAACAAATAAACAAAAAAACCTCCATAGTTGAAGGTTTGCCACATTAATGTGAGTAAATGTTAGTTATTTGAGGGGAAGAAGTTGGTAGGCTTCCTTATTGATTTGTGATTTTTGTTTTTTGAAAATGCAGTTCTTTACTCTTGTGTCCATGTAAGATGCTTTTTGTTTTTATGAATTCATTTGGGTACATTTTTTTGCATTCAGTGTTATTCAAATTGAGCCACTTCTGGTTTTCTGCTTCTACAGTTGTAATATTGAAGCTGACTGTTGTCCAGAGTATATTTCCTTTTGTATTGTCTTTCCTTCAAAATGTTAGCCTGACAATAAATTGTGTAGTGTTTTGTTTTTCCCCTAGGGGTAGTTGCAGAGATTAGCAGGACAATGAAATAGTACGGGAAAGCATCTGGAAGGTAAGACTTTCCAGATGGATATCCTTTTGAAATATAATAATGGATGTGCTTGGTATTTTGCTTTGTTTTTCCAGGGAGTAGGGTGCAGAAATTTTGCTCTGCATCTCTTAGTATTTTCATTTGTCTCTTTTTCATAATGAGATGTTTGCTAATGCCAGAGGAATAAATCTGATCATCTAAACCGATGGAATCAGGCTGTAGAATTCCAGCAGCTATTCCTGGCTCTGGGAATTAAAAATCCATAAATAATGATTAAGCTGTATGTAGTGCTGAGATTTTCCATCTTCATTTTTAAAATTTTGCGTCATAAAGAAAGTATCACATTTCACAGTTTGACCCACTGATTGTTTTATCTTGCATTGTCAGTTATGTGTCCTGGTTTCTTCCCCAGGTATTTCTGTAGGAAGCCAATTGATCAGTATGGATGAAAAGCACAGACTATTCAGGAAATATAGCACACAATTGCCCAGCTGACCTTGAGAAAATATTTAAAGAGCATGAATCAAACAAAAATTATGGGATTTCAAAAAACTGGATACCTATACTGGGGTTAGTAGTAGCAAATCTTAAGTGGTATAAACAATCATAGTTTTTAAAAGAGGCTTAAGAATATGATGGCACATTTTATTAGTAGCTCTCTGAATACAGTAGGTCAGTTGGAATAAAAAAAGACATTTCTCAACAAAAAAAAAAATAACTATATCCAACAGATGGGAGCCAGCTAAAAGTTTCACATTAACTTCTCTAGCAAGAATAAAAATGTATATGCTATTTGGAATTATTCTTTTCCCTCCTTCTAAAATTCCTTGTTGCTTTTTGACTGGTCCAAGATTCAGTATTACCAGTAAAAGTATAGTATTTCCCCCAAAGGTGATTTGTAATTGAAGGAAAAGAATAGGTTATGTTTCAGTAAGAGTTCTTAAAATCACTCTATTGAAATTTAAACTAACCTCTCCTGTCTCTGGAAATAAGCAAATTCTTTTTCCTTGTAAGGCTAACCCATTTCTTCTCTAAGCCAAGTAGTAACCTGATATTTTTCTGAACAAAGTGAAAATCAATAACTGAACTTGGACAAATCTGCTCCCTTGATAACTGCCGTCTAATGTTACTCTCCTGCATTGGCAGCATTAAGCTGCAATTCAGGTTCTTTTTGGATTATAACCTGCTATTATTTGGTTATAATAGAAGATCCTTTATAATTTCAGATGAATTTTCAGGGAAATTTTATGATAATTGGTCACTTCATCTATATTTTTGCTTAAATGATCTTTATAGAAGCATGAGGTAAGTAAGGGGAGACAAGAAAGAGGAAAGACTACAGGACTGGCTAGATCACAAAACATCTCAGACTGAAGTGTTGTTCTGTTTTTGAGGTACGCATCTGACTAGAAACACCCCCATCTGACATCTGTGGAGTATGTGATCAGCTTTCAGTTGTCCCTGAAACTCACTACTGAAGCATGAATCTCAGCATCAATCTCAGAAGATTAGTACTCATCTGTTACCCTCAAGAGCTTTAGTAGCAGATAAAACTGCAGTAAGGCACATTTCTGTGCAATTCTCTTCACTGATGCCATTGACTGCTTCTAACACCTAAGAACTTTAAAACATGGCAGATTAAAAAACTGACAAATTCCTCCTTGAGCTTTTCATGGAGTGGTCTATTATGCAAGTCATCTCTCTGTCTTGTTTTCCACGCATGTGTGTGATTTTTTTGTGGTATTTGGAAGTTGTCCTTAAACTAGCTGTGTGAGTGTTTTCTCGGAATGGCTGTGGGTGATGCTCTGTAATGGAGATTTCCTCCTAGTCCCCAAGCTTATCTCCTTCTCATCTAAACAGTTGCACTGTTCATATTATAAAAATTTGTATTTAATTGTCTGCATGTGAATGGAAAACATTGAAACAGTTTTGGTTTTGTGTTTAAAACTTGAAAGGGCTAATGAAGGAAAAGTTTGTTTCAGAAATGGAGTAACACCTGAAACCAAGCCAAAAATACTCTTCGGCATATCTTCTATCTTAATATATTGTGTGCTAGAGCCATTCCATGTATCGCTTCTGCCATAAGAGATGCCATGCTAACTTACAGAACAAGGATTACTTTGCACCTTCTCTATTAAATTTGCAAACACAAATTAGGGGTAGGGTAGAGATTAGTTGCTTCATCTTAAAAGAAGTTCAGATCCACTGCAGCTGTAAATTACTGCTTTTTTTCCTTTTTTTTCTCGTTTTTCTTCTTTTAACCCGATGCAGGCTTAAAAAGATTCACCAGACTTGTGAATTCAAGAACAGACTGCTGCATTAACATGTTTGGTCATGTTTTGCTTTCTCTGCCAAGAATTGTTTTTCTATCTATTAATTGGAGCTGTCGCTGTGCATGCTGAAGTAACAGTGATTTTTACGTGCTGAACACGCATACCAATCAGTTATTAGCCACAAGTTCGAAGTTCTGCTCTCTTGTGTATTGGTTAAGGTTCACAACCAAAGTACTGCCTTCATTTCATGGACTCTATTTCCATTTCAAGTTGGTATTAGAAGCAGGAGATAATTCTTTACTATATGTTGCCTTGCAAGTGGATATTTATCCCAAGTTAATCAGCACCATAACTTAAAGGAGGATAGTCTGCTGGGGTGGTACCTGGCCTGGACATTATGTGTGTAAATACTCAGAGTGTTCCTGAGTTGGAACTTCTAAAGGGTTCTTGTAAAACACAATAGAAAGGATACGTTTAGTTAATTGTGCATTTCTCAGCTATTGGTAATACCAATTTCATAAAGTTGATATGTGGTGCTGTCAAATTGCAGGCTGATCCTGCTTGGGTGAATGCAGTGTTACCCTCTTGGACAAGCTGTCTATACTAATTTACTCAAAATACTGGGACTGGTG
Source organism: Psittacus erithacus (assembly GCA_009867235.2). Lineage (NCBI taxonomy): Eukaryota > Metazoa > Chordata > Aves > Psittaciformes > Psittacidae > Psittacus > Psittacus erithacus. The sequence goes on along the minus strand of WYDI02036069.1, from coordinate 60,427 downwards.
TTGGGGAAAAGCAACAGTTTGCACATGTATTTATGGCCAGTGGAAATCTGAAGACAAAGCGAAGTGGTTACTGACTTCTTCCACTTCAGATTAAATTATTTTAAAATCAGGGCTATAGTACCTTTATAACCATTTCAGGATAGTTAAAAACTCAGATCAATCTATCAAGGCTGGTAAGTATTATTGCATGACCAGGATGTGATAGATAACAGCACCTGTAGAAACACTTGGTCACTACTGGTGTAGAAGTGGAGATTTATGAAAGAAATACTAAGATTTTATGAATTCAGCATGAATGGAAATGCATAGGTGTGTAAGCACCAGAAGAAACAGCTGAACAAAGCAGAGCAGTTGAAAGCATGGCCTGTATTGATAATAAAGAACACTATTCCCAGGACAACATTCTCAGCAGTAAAACTGAGGAATATGGTTTTCAAGACCAAAAGACCTGTGCTTTGATAAAGCCAATGGACAGATGGCTTGGCAGCGGAAGACCCTCTATTCTAGCACAAGAAAGGTGGAAAAAGGCTTTGACATACCATGTATACCTTTCCTCTTCCTGTTAGGTTACAAGGAAAACAGACGTATATTCCAAGTGAGGAAAAAAAACTAACTACTACCAGAGTAGAAACTGGCCTGATATTTTTGGAAATTGAATTTAGCAAGACTTTGAGGCTGAGAACCACCTCATAACAGCTAATGATGCCTAAGTGATGTAAAAAAGTCTGTCTGAAGGCTGGCTTGTCAGTGAACAGGAACTCTGGACACATGGTATGGACTTGACAGCTATGATCTCATCTCTGTGCAAATTATTTGCGCATATGTATCTTGGTGCTTGTGAGAGTACTAGGCTTAAACATGTAGATGAATGAAATCTATGAGAGAATGAGTGTTAGTGAGTAAACACAAATTATTTGGAGACTTTGTAAAGCAATACCATGCTTTGCGAACCATGAGTTCTTGTATTTTTCAGTAATTTCTATATAAAGAAGATACGGCTTACCATTTCACAAAATTTCCATCATTAGCATGGTTGTTTTGTACTGGTTTATTAGTTAAAAGAGGTTGTGATAATTTCCAAGAAGGCAGCCTATGAAAAATCGGGGAAAGAAAAATCTGAGAAACTTACTGCTTTGTAAAACAGGTGCTACATCTGTTAATACTGAATTGTTATCTTTCAGACACATGAACAACCTGCTTTTGTGGATACTATGATTGTCTTGATTCTTGCTTTGGAGGCTGTTGCTGATTTTATTAGAAATTTCTTTAAAAGTGTTAATTTCTTTTCCTCTTAGAGGAATTTAACTTATTGTTTGTTTCCTCAATCTTGATCATTGTAATCTAGCCAAATGTTTGTGAACTCTTGACCATCCATAGTATGCAAGCCAGAAAATATGGCAAAGGGCTTGCTGTGTTGAATTGCTTCCTTTTGTAAATTCTGTGTGTGTCACTCAACCTTTTTATCTAATCTTTGGACTTTTTGTATTGCCACATGTAAACTGTCACATGTAAACTTTCTTGAGGGTGGTATGCGTGTTTAATGAAGACTGTAAGAATCTGTCTGGAATTTTTGTGCCTTGGTTGGGAAAAGGGGTTTTGTTGGTTGGGTTTTTTTTTTTTTTTTTCCTTCACTTTTGGGCTTTTGTGTATGTGGTTTTACATGTACAGCCCCTTTTTACGCATGTTGGGAAGCGTTATAAATGATGTGGATTTTAATGGCGTGCAGTGAAAGCAAAATCAGTGCAATCTCCTTTGAATGCTTAACACAGCTGATTCCCATGAACTGAGGCTGTGTTTTATTTCTGGCTGTTGTTATTAGGTCTTTTTCTTTGAAGTTTCCATTGGCTGGAGGAAATCCATTTGTTTTTTTTCTTTTGGGTAGACTATAAGCAGCTCCAGGATGATGAGTCACTGGTGGAACAGTCTTTGCCCCACTGCCAGTCCTGCCAGGACCTTGAGGCAGCACCAGAGGCGGGTTTGGGAGACTCTGTGATGCTCCCTTGCACCTGGCTTTGAACTGACAGTAGGCAAGTCTTTTGCAGGCAGGAAGGCTGCTGTGTTCTGCCAAGCTGGAATAGAGATGTTGGAAAAATTGCTTCCATTTTCTGACCTAATTACAGTTAATTACGATAATTTTCCCTGGAAGTGATTGATGCAGGGATCAATGTGATGTGGCCATGTTCTTATCTGGGAGAAAAGGCTGACCTTTCCTAGCATGCTAGAGGTTGTATAAAAGGTTTCTGAGTGCTTGTTCTATAGAAAATTTAACCAGAAAACTGGTATGTTCTTTAGAAAATTTAACCCTTTCGGAACTTGAGACCCACTGCTCTAGACCTTAAGTTTTTTTGTGAAATCTCTTCACACTTTCCAGTAGTTCCAGCATGAACTTTTTCAGAGTTTTTCATGTATTCCTTCAGAAATATAGACACAAACAGTGGAAAAATGCATATATAGTAATTGCACTTTCCTTTAAGCATTGTGAGAGAGGGCATCAATTGAGCCATGGGCTAAATGCAGCTTCAGCATCTCTGTTCCATCATATTTCGTGTTATGTGAGAGTGACAATCCCCCATCTTGCAGGAGAAAATGTGTCTTCCTCAGCTTTGTATAGCAGCTTTGGTTGTCTCAAGATTTCCACACAGGAAACACAGAGCTTGAGAGGTAATGTAGGTCCATGTTATTGAGCTCTGAGATTCCAGCGCTGATAGTGGCTGATAGTCTGAGCCAGAATTGAGCTCCAGTGGTAGAAACTGCTTGTGAAAAAACATACTGATGTCAAGCTGTGAGAAAGGAAAAAATCAGCTAAGTGAAAGAGGGAAATTAGTATTGAAATTACTTGGAAGAAATTCTCTGGTTTTTGATTTTGTTACTAATACTGAAATTTATACAAAACAGCAAAAGTGATGATCCCCTGTGCCCTGGAGTGTTTATGTCAAGTTTAGCATGGTAAAATTCTCATCTTTACTGGAACACTTTCATGCCAATGAAAGAAAATTAATGAAACAATAATCATAGGTATTTAGGAATCTAGTAGTAAGAGAGATACTGGATCTTAACTGCTGAACTGTTAAGTTGCTCAAAGATGCATCACTGAAAACATGCAAGACCATAAGATTAAATACTAAGCACTCGAAGTAATGTCAGAATTAAGGTTGCCTATGCAGCTGTTAGTTAAACCTGTTGTACAGACATTTCCTGGAGGAGATAGTAAGCAGATATTTTACCTCACAATATGGCTTGACAGCTTGAAACTTTAATGGAACATGCTGTTCTGAAGAATGTTTTGACACTTCAGAATCAACTTCTATGGTACTTCTCAATCAAAAATGTAATTTTCTATATTACAGGCTGGTGTTTCATTTTGGGCATTTGAATGGCTGTGACCCTACTCCATGTCTTTCCTTAAAACATCCCGAGACACCTGAAGGCTAGGCATGTTGCTTGACCTTTTTGGTTAGATTGCATGTTATGTGATGTGACTTGGTCATAACAAATGCTTGTTGCTCAGTGACTTATGACTGGAGATGTATAAAGCTCAGCCAGTATCAACGAAGTTACACAAATGACCTCCTTGTGCTAGATTGTAAATTGCAGAGCATGGTGTAACAATCTGAACAAAATCAGTGTGCAGGGAGGCAGACAGCATAGAAACCCCCTCAGATTTGGGGGTTTTGGCAAAGGTATAAATGAGTGGAAACAGGACCTTGCGTTGAAGGTTGTGTGATACTTCCCAACCTAAGAATCACCACTTGTGCTCTTTGTAACTAGATAAGGAAGCTTTTATTGCTGTCTTTTGCAAAAAATAATATTGTATTTATCAAATTTTCTCCTCTTTGGCGTTGTTGTAAGCACTGCTTTAATACAGAACACTGTTTAAATACAAAATCAGAATAGTAGCTGTTCCTGACCGATCACTCCAGACCCAAGCCTTTTCATGGCTCTGGCATATTGGGAGAGTTCTTCTGTCTGCTAATTATACTGAGCTGTTTAAATGAACTGTAACAGTGTGCAGAATACATTGCTAACAGTGGGAAAGAGCTACGTAGCCAGCTTGGTGATTCCTACATCAATTTTTTTTTTTCTGCTATCAGAGTTACATAAAGGTTTTTCATAACTAAACTGATTTTTTTTTTTTCCTTTGGTGATGGTGGTGGTCGGGTGAATGAGAAAAGAAGAAGCAGTGGAAGTGGTAAAATAAAAGTCAAGGTACCTGTTTGGGGAGGGCTAAAGTTTGTGATCGTATTGATCTACAGGGCTGAACTTGAGAGCTCAGCTGCTTTGCACTATTAAATACGTTACAGCATTTTGAGTTATACTGGAAGATGTATGGGTGACAGTGTGAGCCCATTTAGAGAGGAAAAGTTGAGTCCACTTGCTCCCTGTGTTCATGCGGTACAAAAATATGAATGCAAATACTTTTAAGTCCTGCCTTGAAAATTCATTTTTCCATGTTAAATTTTGCTTGACTTTTCTTCTCAAGAAGCCTGGGATGATACCCATTACTGTAGAGATGTTTTTGAAGACTTTGTTCATAGTCAAGACTGTAAAACACTTCAGTGGGGAAAAAAATGGGCCCAAGACATCTACAGTTTCTCAAGTTCTTGAAGTCTGCATACCAGGGGTTTCTATCAGCCATGTCAGTGTATAAGTGTATGATACCAAAAAGTGAGTTCTGTTGCCAGCATTCATGCTTTTCCTATTTGTAAGAATCGGTAGGCATCACACCATCTTTTTTCCTAGGCAGCCTTAACAGGAGTTCTTTGGAGCTATTGACAGCCTTTCCTCATAATGAAAGAATGCACAAAAAGGTTTTAGCTTACTTCCTGGAGTAGACAGGAATGCTTCTTAGATCTCCAGCAGACTATTAAAGAATTGGTGTCATCATTCCTGCCAGTTTGCCCATTTTCTGGTGGGTGATTATTGTGTTTAGTGAATAATAAACACTTATGTTGTGGATTTTATTTTTTTTTCACTGCTCCACACTTTCTCAGTGGACAGCTTCCAACTTCATCTGTCCTTAAAGTAAGCCAAGAGAATATGTGGGCTTTAAAATGAGTCTCTATGCAAGTGCTGTAAAAGCTGTTTTCCTTAAAATAAGAAGTACAAAAGCCTGTAGAATTGTTAAAAAAATTGTGATGGTGATGAACTTATTTTAGAGGATGCCAAAATTGTTATTGCCTGAAACCCAAACCCTGCCACATTGATGATATGAAAGTTAGTCTGACTGACTGAGTTTCATTATCCACCTTCAGAGAGGACCAAAGGACAAGAAAAAAAAAATCTATCTTATGAATTTGCCCTAGATTAATAAATTTGTTTGCAACAGGTGAGTAAGTCAGCCTCATCATTTTAGTTAGACAAGCAAGTCAGTAGTAATGCTGATTCTGTTGTTCCTTAATGGCTTCCTGAATATAAACACAGAAATGTTGCTCTTCAAAAAGGGAGAAAGAAATGGCATACCACAATTTTGTATCATATTTGAATATACTAACTGTGACTCGCATTTCTACTGTCTTTCCTGACAGCTGGTTTTCATGGCTTGAGTGGCACATGTACCTCTGTTCCCTTTATTGTCTCAAAAGTTCAATCCAATGTCTTTACCTTTGGTGGAATTTCAAAATCCCTTGAATCTGGGCTATAGTGCCTCTGGTCTATTACTTCTTTACCACTGGGTTGAGCTAAGTTCTTATACTTGGATTCTTTTCTTCAGATTGTAGTGAATATAATGTCTTCTTAAACAGTTTTATGTATAGAACAGAAATAGAGGACAAAAAGTATTTTTAGAGTAAATAGCTGTCTGCAAGCCTATTTGTTTTTCCTAAGCATCATGTCTAAATAGATACAACTTTATCTACTAAGCTGTATGTATCTTTATGTCAACCTGTTGAGACTCCTCAAAGCCAAGACTGCATAGTCTTCCTTCTGCAAAGCCATTTTGAAATCACTGTAGAAATGTTGATTGTCTTGTGCTCCAAGGTCTCTGGATGTCCTGCAGCAAATCTTACCACTGCCTTATTGTTTATCATTGATTTGTCAAATAATTGGGGTTGGAAGGTACCTTGGGAAGTCAGCTAGTCCTGCCTCTTGTTCATGGTACAGTTTATGTTCAGCCAGTCAGAAGAACAGCTTTTATTGCTAATTAACTGCTAAGTCAAGACTGCATTAGACATGAGAAGCATTTTACAGCAAAATCCCTGTGAACTTCTAAAACGCATCCTAACAAATGTTTTACTTTCCCTCAGTTGTATTTTATGAGCCTCTTTCTCTTCCCTTCCTTAATTTTCTCCCCTTTCAAGCAGTGCTTTCTTGAGTGTTCTATTTCTGTGATGGATTATTCTGTTTGCAGCAATGGAAAGTCATGCTTTTGCCTAATGCCTTTTATTAAGTTGCAGGCAGCTGGAACCATGGCTGCCTTTCTCTGCCAATATTGATAAACAGGGGATGGGGGTGTGAGACCCATTGTGGAAAATGAAAGAGAGAAGGGTGACAGGAGATATTGAACTCACATAACATCTATTTTCATTGCAGTACGTTAGATACCTTTAGAAAATGTGTTTGGGAGAATTGCATTCAGCAGTGTTTGCTGGCAGTGTGTGAAGTGTCTTTAAGATTAAAGCCTTCCTCAACCTGCAGTGCTACAGGTTGAAGAATATAACTAGTATTAAGGGAAGGGGTAGTACTGCAAGCTACAGGGCACCTGGCAACTAGCTAAGAAAGTGAAATTTGATTGGTGTTGAGAAGTGAAAGTTACCTATAATGTTCTAAAGTGTGTGTGAGGAAGGTGGCCTGATGTCTGTTTCACAGTGTACTTGGATTTCTCAGCTCTGCTGCCTTTTATTCTGGGCACTATAACTTGCTTGTGCTTTAGAGGAGAGCAAGCAAGATATTTTAGTATTTCAGTTACTAGACAAAGCGAAGTTGCTGGTATGCATAGTAAAGAAAGTGCTTCCCCAGAAGCCTAGAAGGAAAAATAAGAAACTTGGCTCATCATCTGTGCAACTGAAATGATGCTTATCAGTAAAGTAGTTTTAATCGATTCAGTATCTGGTCTACTAAGCTGAAGGGAAGAGCATTGCCTGTGTACATAGCACTCTGCGTGGCTTTATAATAGAGCGAACAGGAACAGAAATAATTGCTAATCTTACAGCAGTATGTGACATCTAAAGGGAGGATTTAACCAGCGCTGTATGATTCATGACAGTGGCAAGGGCTGGGAAACTAAGGAAACAGTTGTGGGAAGCTTCCTGATTTTATAATGGATTCTTAAAGTAGCGTTCAGGTTGTTATAACAGGAAAAAAAGAAAAAAAGAAAAAAAGGAAAAAAGAAAAAGAGTGTATTTTCCACTGCTGGCGATGCTGTGCAGCCTCCCCTCTGTCTGGGGCCAGGAGACATGAAATATTGATGCAGTGGGAGATATTTCTGTAACACCTTTGACAGAGTACTGTGGGGTAGGTTCTTTCATCCCTTTTATGTCTGATGTGAGTTCTGAAGTTCTGTCCTTCAGCCAGCCAAGTTGAGTTCCCTTAGGAAGTGGAAACTTCATCAAGTGCTGGTGGCCATTCTGTTATATACTCTAATTCAGGAGGAAAAAAAGGGAGCTGAAGCTTTGTGAAAGTTTAGGCCTGTATTTGATTTGAAAAGGCAAAGCTAGGCTGCTTCAATAAGCAAAAAATTCCCTTGCACCTCTTTCTGTTGTCTCAGGCTCCTTTCTAGCTTCAGGTAGTGACAGTCGTACAGCAGGGCTTAGAGTATTTTTGCAGCTTTATGATGTATGTAGATCTGTATGTAAATGAAAGTTTAAGATTTGCAATAAATCTTGTGTCCATTTGCCTTGCAAAATTTCTTATCCACAGTTGGTGAGTGGGAGAGTGTATTTGTTACTGGCAGAGCCTGTCAAATCTATAATTCACAATTGTTTTTAAAAAATTATAATACAACTTCCTAGAATGTTTCCTTGTACTAAAAGTTTTAAAACAAATGTATTTGGTTCAGACTGGAGATTTTGCTGAGGTCGGTTTTCCTGTCTGGGAGCTGTCAGGGTTATAGCTGTTATTAGATAGATATTCATTACAGTAACAGTAATGAACAGTTACTAACAGTGTAATGAACATTTTTTTCACCCACTGAAACTGTTTCTCCTGATCCCTTTATGTGGAAAACTTTGGTCTGCTTTTCTGTCTTGCCTGTATTAGCAGTATATGATGTAACCTTTTTATTCAGATCAAAGACAGGTTTCTGGATCTTTATGTATATCTATCTATATATATATATGCATAAAAATATATATAATTATTTTTATATTCAGTGTCAAATTAATTTTTGGAATGTGCGGTGATCCTTGTTTTCAGGATGAGCTGTTATTCTTCCCTCCTACCTCACACCTCCAGTATGTATGACTTGTGAGTAAGCTTCCATTTCTGCCCTCTCTTCTTTGAAGCTGGCAACCTTATCTGTGCTTCGTTCTATGCATATGTACGTAGCTGCAGTGTGCGTGAGCAGTAGAACTTGTTTACCACAACTGCTTCCAGGGGAAATTACTTATATAGGTGGTATAGATCACCAAGGAATTGTCTTACAAACCAAAAATTTCTTATCATATATACCTATCAAATATTATTGTCTGCAAATGATCAGACAGTAATGTATCACAATTCTTTTGCGCTAACGTGACGATTTAGTGTTTATTCCTTGCTGCAGGAGGGCATCAGAAGTATTTTCAGTGATAAAACTTAACTTTGTCCTGTACAGCCAGAAATGGTTAGGAATTACATTACTACATCATTCACCGCATACCACAGGTGCCAAAACCAGAAAGACATTTGTTCGTCTGACCTGTGACACCTCTCTTATGTCTTGGTGAGTTCTATTATTTAGTCATATGACTAGGCATATTAGCCAGCAAGTAGATTGCCTCATTTTGACCTTACTCATTGATTTCTAAAGGAGAAAAATCTAGTCAGTAATACTACGACTCAGGATTTGGAAAGGTGCCTAGGAAAATGGTTGTTCTATACCTTGGACTACTCATGTGCCTTCATAATTGGTCATATGTTGTCTTTTTGCATACTCTGCTCTGCTACTATTCCTTATCCTATTGTAAACAGGAGGTTTTAGGTAAGTTGTATTTTGGTTTAATTAATGGATAGTCCACTTGAGTTTACTGACCTATTTGTAAAGGCAGTATCAGAATGGAAACATGCTTCAGATTTTACTTTAGATAGTGGGTTTATTCCAAATGAATACTACTTTTAATTCTTTGTCAATGAATCCAGACTGCCCTGTGACCTTTTCACTTTTTCCCCCCTCTAGTATGCCGTCATTATAGAAGGTCTGAGAGCAGCTGGGGAGAGTGGAGGAATTTATTCTTATTCTGATAATATTCTGAAGGTTTGCACTCAGTGCAGTGGGGAGAGGCCAGGTAAATTTGTCTTTTCCCAGCCACAGATGAATTTTTGAAGGACAGCTGTTGTGCGGAGGAGCTGAGGGATGCACCCTTAAGAATGTGAGCCCTTTTGGGGACTTATGCGAATATCACTTTTTTAGTAAAAGTTGATAGGAGAATCTTACTAGGATTGTTTAGGTTTTGGAAGAGTTTTCAGCCTACATTTTAGGTAATGCTCAAAAGTTACAACAGTTATCTCTTAACAGAAGCTCTAAAACCAGGTTTAGGTGTGAAGGGTTCTTTTGGAAAAATGTTGGTACATGCATGACTTAAGTCGGGTTCAGATGTGTCTCCTTGTGTAGCAAAGATTTTTGTTGATTGGTTCTGGAAGCCTGTGGTTCTTTCTCATGTGTGGAAGGCCTGTTCTCGTGTAAAAAGATTGTGTTTAAAGTGAGGAGATGTGTTTGCTTCTCTCACTGATTGCTTAAGCCATGACCAGACAGCACCAGATAAGGAGGGCCTGAACCCCTAGCTCCTGTCTTCAAGGGAAATGCTATAGCAGTAATGACAACTAAGTTTGAACTAGGTCACTGCTCAGACTAATGTAGTTTTAGGCTCTTTCTTTAAAACCTTCATTGAAATTATGTAAAGATACAGGACCCAGACATGAGGCTAATTCCCAGTGGGACTTTCAGTGGGAACTGACTTCCTGATTTATGTCTCTGTGTTTGAAGATTCCCCCTGTTCAAGCTTAAAAGCGCAGTGTTTCATGGATGAGATTTATTTTTTTAACTAACAAATCTAATTAAAACCCAGGGTAAATCACTATAATAGGAATTCTTTAAAATAATGGAAGAGAATCTAACAATCAAATTGGTAACTGTCATTCTGGGAGTTGGAAATAAAGTACAGTTAAAAGAATTTCCTTGTCCTTTGTATTAACATAGAGGCAGAAAAAGCAAACTTGTTGGGAGGCAGATTTGATTAAACCAACTTCTTTGCTTTTCTCTCCAGTAATTGGCATTTATATGAGTTTTGACGCCATAGTTACATTTGAGAGAAATACAAGGTTCTTTTGTCATTTAGACTCCATATTGTGAGTCTTGAACTCTCTTGTGGACAAAACAAGGTACAACTGAAAGTGCCACTGTGATGCCATGCCTTTAATTATGGGCATATGCTCGCAAGGGTACATACATATGTAATTAGATAAAATTTAAGAATGTACATGTTTTTACAGTCTTTCACATCCAAGCCAGCACGGGAGAACATAATTTGGCTCTTCTGGCTGCGTATGGAAATGGCTAAGCAGAGCCTTAAAGAATCTGAAACCTATCTTAAGTAATTGCATGAGTGAAATTATGCAAAGCCATGGCAAATACAAGCTACAGTTAGGAGGTGTGATCACAGCTTCTTCAAATAAACAAAAACTGGATTTAACCTAGCTAGTGTAGGAACTAAGAGTGTGGTCTGTGGGTTTTAGCTGTGATGGCCCTGCCTAGTCCAGGGCTTCTGGTTCTTGTGTACTTTACCACTAAAACCTGAATGCGGGTGTACCCTATGCAGGTTTGCTACAAGCTTGTTGTGTCTGCTCACCGACCAGTTAAACACTGTTGCAGCCCACATGGGGATTTTTTTTTTTGGTGCATTTTTGTTTTTTCCTTCTGGAGGCTCAAATCTTGCTGGTGTTCACTAGCTAAGCACAGTGGCTGGATGTGAATTTTACTCCAAATCCATGAGTATCAGTTCCATGTCCTAAAGCAATGAGCAGTGAAGGTTAGGCACTTAGCTTGTAAGCATCAAATCTCTCTCCCTCACAATTAGAAACTCACCTGAGAGGCTTCATGTAGCAGACTGCAATTTGTTATAATTTGAAACAGTGAGTGAGACTGCTTGATGACTTACTGGGTTTTATTCTGGGGGCTATAAATTAGAACTCTAGCACATGAATTTAACAAAAAAAAAGTATTCCCTTGAGGCAAGGCTTCTATAAAATTTAGTATATGAAGCCAAGGATTACATACATGGAGACACTGGAAAACCAAGCTGTATTATTAACATGTCAGTGTTAAAGAAATCAGTTTAACTTGATTAAATCTTTTTTGTGGATACTTTCTCTTCTCAATTGAATTCCAACAAACCAAGTAGAAGCTCTCTTGATTCTGAGCACAGGTGTTCGCTCACACAGCCTCGAAATATAGTCTAGCTGATCTACTTGAATTCCGCATGTGGAGTTAACATGAATTAATTTACCTGAATGCCATCAGGTATAGACAAACCAGTCTTACTGACTCTCATCTGTTTACTGCTAGCACAGATTCTTGAATGCCTGCCTGACAAGTATTGAGGAAAGTTAGTGTTTCTTCTGTACTCGGTACCAGCTCTTCTACACAGAAGTTAACCAAGTGAAAATGAGTTACCCTTTATCTTCTTGCAGCTGTCAGTTTTGTCTTTAATGTGGAGTTCAGCTGAGAATACCAAATTTGCTCCCATGCTCACTGACCTTTCCTCATCAATTTACCAGAATAAAAAAGGGTGGTGAAAGGCTAGATGGAAGACGCAAAGTAAAAATGACTCCAAAGTAAATGTACCTATCAGGTAACTGTCTTTAATGTACTTTATATAAGTGCAGGCACATGCTTTAAAAATAACCAACGTGAGCATGAGAGATTCTTTGAAGCACAAGGAGAAACAAAATCACGTTTGATATATTTACAGAAGTATGATTTTCAACCCACACAATATCTGATTGCTCTGGGACTGACGGCCTCCCATATGGAAGTAGGGAGGAAGAGCAGCACAGACTCCTTTTTGTAAATGCTGTATTTGTGGTTTTTAGTAAGATATACCTTTTTATTTTTATTTTTTTTTCCCATTGTGGGCTTTTTCTTCTGCAGTAATTCTAAACTGCATTTTTATGGTGATATCAAGGACAGTATCTACATGTGAACGGGAAGAAGTTAAAGAAATCATTTTATTGATAAATATCATCTAAAAAGGCCAGTTTTGAAAAAAATCCCCAATATTCAGTATTCATCTCGTACATTGAAGTTTGTTATTAACCCTTGAAAGGCTGTGCTTTTGAGGAGGGGGAAGAAGTTTGGAACTTTCTTTTGTTATTTTTAAATTTATGTTTATTCTGTTCTCTTCAAGTGCTGTACATAATCGCTTCATCAAGGCTTCTTTGCAGTTGCATGTTATTAAACGGGTGGTTGGTTTTGGTTTCATATAAAAATATAGAGAATTTTCTTTCTCTTCATACAGTGAGGTCAAAATAGAAATCTAGAATCAAACTTGCATAAAATTATAAATGTGGACCCATTTATACTATGTTTTCTTAAATAAAAGTGCTGAGATGCTCAAAACCATAACTGTACAGTGACGAATTTGATCATGTAGAATTGACAATAGAATCATGAACAGCGGCAGTAACATGTAATTGGTGCCGTTTTTACTGGGCTTCATTTTGTGATGCTCTTTTCAATAGTGTAAAATAACTTTTCCCAATTTTATCAGTTCAGATTGTCTTTTCCTCATTCATTTGACTGTGTTTCTGTCCCCCAAAGGTTTTATCAGGAATAGAACTTAATGTGGCATGCAGTATGTTTATGTTTGTTTCTTTTAGTTGCACGTGATAATCACCAACTATCTCAGCAAAGATCTGGGAATAGTTTCTTAGCTGCAGCTGCAGAGGAAGTTAAAAAAAAAAAAGAAAAAAGTATTTGCGTGTGTCCTATGTAAACGGGTTTTTAAAAAATCCATTTCTCAGCATCTGTTATAACAGCAATGACTTATTTTATTTTAAAAGCAGATTTCTGGAGTCTGGAAAATATTCTTTGCTGCAAGTTCTTTACAGCTATTATTTGTGCCATTTAAAAGTGGTGCTGTTTTAACCAGTGCTTGCTATACTGGTTGTGAAAAGGAGATCTTTATTGATGACCCCCATAACAAGCAGTGTTGTCAGATAAATGCAACTGAGCAAGTGCTAATGCTGCAACTCTGGAGCAGAATGAGTTACAGACTTGCTGCAATTAAAGCATTGGCCATATTTGAATTTTCATCCCGGTTTTATTGAAATAATCTAATTCAGTAGTTCAAGAAAATACGTGCTGATTATGGTGGTTTGATTTTGTTCTTTGGACTATTTCTTGGTGTCAGTTCTAGACTAGATTAGTGAAGGGTGGTACAGCAAGGCAATTGGATGCATTGGTAAGGCCGTATGCCTCCTATTGCTAACTCAGAGTCTCTCTACTTTGCATTCTTCAAAGGACGGAATTCCCTTCATCCTGCTCATATCTGTAAAGTATTGGAATTGCCTTACTAAGTCGGAGAAGGGACATGGAGTTCATTTAATCACATGTAGATGTTGATAATCTGGCTTTATTCAGGTACTTGAAATTTCCCTTGGAAGGTTAAAATTAGTGTTGAAAGAATAATAGAATAGATCAACTTTTGTGTCTACTGAAAATAATTACATAGTTGAATCAGAAACGGTAATATATATAGCAATACATACAATTTATAGAATAAAACCATGGTGATTTCAAGTCTGTGAGGTCAACTTGTGGAAATTGTAATTAGAACTTCCCTGAACCTTTTTGTTGAGGCAGAGGCTTTCTAAACAGAATCCCACTTAATTAGTGCTGTGCTGTGTGCCATTCACCTTATTTTTAGACTCAGCTCTTCTGAAAATAGAAAGGGAAGGAGGGGAGAGAACAGGGAAAAAAAGTGATAATAGCAGATTTGCTTCTTGGCTCCCCCTGTTAAGAGCAGTTTGCGGGCAGGTGATCACTGTGCTGTCTGTAACACAGATGAAGCTTAGTGATCAAAACCAATCATCTTTATGTGCTGTCACCTTTTCCTCTCAACTCTTATTTCCAAATAGTATGTAGATTATTGCAGCCACAGACTCCCTTGGATCATTAGGGCCATGTCAAGACTTTAATTTACCACCAGTCTTTTAACCATGATGCACAGTTTGAAACCTGCTGTTCGCAACAGTCAGAAATCCCAAACAAAATCTGTGCACTGCCCCTCTACAGCCATAACCATAAAAACAGCTCTTGCTGAAACCAGGACAGAAATTCATAACCGAATAAAAAGGAAAGTTTGGCCAAGAATTAGGGGAGAGCTAGTATATTATTTTCCAGATTGGATATAAAGAAGTTCTTTACTGTGAGGGTGGTGAGGCACTGGAATGGGTTGCCCAGGGAAGTTGTAAATGCTCCATCCCTGATGGTGTTCAGGACCAGATTGGACAGAGCCTTGGGTGACATGGTTTAGTGTGAGGTGTCCCTGCCCATGGCAGGGGGATTGGAACTAGATGATCTTAAGGTCCTTTCCGACCCTAACTATTCTATGATTTAGATGGGAAACTGAAACAATTGCGATGTGACCAAATTGTGTAGGTCTTCATCCAGAGTTATAGATAGTACTCATCTCTCTGGACTCACATACCATTGCTTTTCATAGGAAACCACCATTGTTTTTAACCTCAAACTGTCAGTTAAGAAAGTTAAAGAGGAGTTTTGGTTTGCTGAAAGTTGTACCAAAGTATAATTTTAAACTCTCTGAAAGTGTTTACCAGACAAGGAAGGGCCATTTTACAGCTCTTCTGTTTGGATTCCTTGCTTGATCATTGTAGAAGTTTCTATACTGCAGTGCCCAAAGCCATGCTTATTCTTTCACCTGGTCAAGCAAGCATTTCTATAATCATGATTGTCCTATTTAAATATTAGATCAAACAGGAGCAATTAAAACCTTTAAATGTTATATTTGAAATTCATTTTGTCTCTTTTCATCAGTAATCCCTTCTGATTGATTACACGTTTCTGAGTGTTGTAAAGTCATGTACTAACTTGTCTGTATACTTTCCATTAGAAAATGCTTTAAAAGTTCTGAATTGTGTTTGTTGCTATAGTAATACTCGGTTAAAGATTCATAGTATGGCTTTTTATTTTCTTCCTACCATGAAAAAAAAAATAAAATGTCCAGAGTTTAAATCTATTTCTGGGTAACAAAGGTATCTATAGTGATGGGAAGACCTGTGGCTTTTGGTTGTATCCTGTTCCAGGGGACCTTGTCTTAAAGCTAAAGCTGATATGGAAAAGAAGTCCGTAGAGAAGAAATCAATTTTCTTTGTCCATTCTTGTTTTTCCATTAGAATGTGATGTGCATTTCTATTTCATCTTTTGATCTCTAAGAACTTGAAATGGTGCCACTCTTCTTGGGGTTGTGAAAGCAGAATGGGCAAAAAGTAGGCTCCGAAACTATCATTCATCGCTAATATCTCATCAGCTGTCTTCATAAATCTGTTTTGAGTAGTTCCTTGTCAATATTTAGAATTTTATTGGAGTGTCAGCAATTGCAGCCTTAGTAAACAACTGAAACCCCACATAAAGCTACATTTTGAATAGCTCTGATTAAGTTTAATCTGAGTTCTCTTCCCAGATTCAAGACTAGTATGCAGCCTTGGAAAAGTTTGTCTTGAGTGTGTTCATGCTTTTTTGTTGAATGTTTCTAGACTTGGCTGGTCACAGAACAGTGGACAAGAAGGTCTTGATTAACTGTGTGTGATGCTTCATATTTTGTTATTGAATACATAATTTGGCAAGTGTGGTAATTAACAGTGAGATCTCAGTATTTTTATTTCTTCTATGAAGGATTCCACATCTTAAAGTCTAAAAGAGCTGTTTGAATATCATCTGGTTTCAAGAGCAGCTATTGTTTCCATGTTCCCAGTGAACTGTAGGAGCATAAAGAAGTTAGGACAGTATTGGATTTAGGGGGAAACAGCAAGTCGAGTTCAGTATTTTGTCCGTATCAGTTGATTACAGAAGTGTAAAACAGTGCAATACAGGGTAATAAATGTTTTCAATTTTTTAATTGGAAGAGGTAAATTTTGAACAAATGCTACCTTAAACCACACTTGCTTTTGCTCCTGTTCCAGCAGTGTTTCCTTTTTTGTTTTTTTTTTTTCATTGAAAAAGAGAAAGACCCCATTTTGCTAGGAAATTCTACTCAAGGTTTTGTAATGTTCCATTTATTTTAAGGGTTAAAGGGGGCTGAGGGGAAGCTCCCCAGCTGCTATTAGAATCCATGTGCAAACTGAGAAACGAGATCAATCCTCTTATGTCAGTTTTAAAATCAGAAGGTTGCTAAAAAAGCAAAGAATTTTTAAATAGATTCTTGTTATTTACATCTGGAGTTTTGAGCTGTTATGGTTCAATTCTTCAAGCTCTTAAAGCTCTTGTGATTTGGAAGAAGAAAAACAAATATCAGGCAACTTGTAGTAATTGCAAGAGCTGCAACACTGAGATAACAAAATATTGAGAATGCAGTTCCTCTTCACTTAAGCTGTAGTTCTGCAAACACATAAACCATGCATTCACTTCAGTAAAGCAATCAGTTTTGTAGAGAATGGACTACTCTTGATGGTGAAGTTCAGCATTTGAAAATGTGCTGCCAGGGTCAGAGCTGTAGGTATACAGCTTTTGTTTTCAAGGGCTTGTGGGTCTTTCTTTAAGATACCAACAATTTAGTGTACTCTGAACTGCTATAAGACCTACTGTAACATAGGAAATATGTGAAATTTGTTGTTTGGTTTGTTTCTAGAAAGTCCAGGAGTACTGTTAAACAATAATCTCATTAGTAGGAAATGTGAAGAATAAATGTTGCGAAGTGCAGACAAATCCAGAAAATCAATGTAAAAGTGATAATAATGGATTTATACTTTTTCCTTATTATATTTCTGTATTCCTAATGGACTTGTGGATGTAATCGTAGAATGGCTGCAGAGATCATATAGAGAAAAAGATGGGTGTAATGAGAGGGGGAAAGAAGAGGTGGAAAATACTAGCATGAGCAGCAAATAGAAATGGGAGGACAGAGAAGGACAACTAGAAGGCACTCGAAAGTTAGCAAATTACTGTCTCTCCTTCTGGCATCTATAAATTATTTTTGAGAGAAGTATATGGTCTCAAATCTCTTTTGTTCTTTATTTCTTTAGCCTTCCGCTGCAGCTCTCATAAATCTGTCCTACATTCCGGTAGTTTAGAGGTAACAAACTGTTAGATTTTACTAGGGTATGTGGACTCCTACTCAACTGTTCTTTATGCAATATTTTACATCAGTAAAATGCAAGTGTAAAATAAGTAAAGAACATGGTGAATTGAAGACTGGCATATTCAAATTGTTTTAAGGAAATTTCTCCACTGACATGGCTTGTTGTGAGTTTGTGATGTTGTTTTAAGGAGGTAAATAAAAAATGATGCTGGAATGGGATGCTCTTTTGTGAATCTCATTGTTCTCAACAGTAAAGGCTTGACTAGTCTTAGATGCTGCATAGTATGTAAATGCTGTTCACAATAAAATATTGCATAGAAATTAAATTGCATAAATATTAATAAAGTAACCATTTGTATCTTATAAAATGGCTACATTCAAACAGCATAATTCTAGTGGAATGAATTGTGTGACATGGAATGTCGTGGAATCTATTTTGAAAGCAGAAGCAGAATAAGAAATATTTTTCAGTTTTTAAAAAGTTTTGAAAGGCTGTAAAATAGTCTCTGTAGGTCTACTACCTAATTGTTAAGCAGAAGCAGAACATTCTTTCAATACCATGTAGTATGTGCAGGTGCGTGTTTGTGTATGCTTTTTGTGTGTGTGTATATATATATTTTGTGTGTGTGTATGTTTACACATATAGCATGTGTGTATGCATGTGTTTTTCTTTACTACAGCTCAGTTGTTGAAAAATGTTATTACTGAATCACAGAAAATAAAGCTTGCTGTAACATCCACAAAAAAATTATGCCCCTTCTGCTGGCATATTTAACAAATATGAATTCTAGAGTGGTATCACTCATAGAGGCAGGTAGGTATTTATTTTTCTGTGTTTGATATAATCATTTTGGTAAAGCATGAATGAAGAAGTATATAACATTGAGTTGAGTTAATTTAAGTTTTTATTACAGGTTCTAGGGAGAAGAACAATTTTGCCAAAAGAACAAAAGAATAAAAGTGGTAAGAGAAATAATCAATTGTGTTTGAGCCTTTAAAGCTGATTTATAAACAGTATTCCGGAAAATCTGGATTTTACTATTTTTGATGTTTGTCATAGTATTCTAGTGAATGGTAAGAATGACAAGGAGTTTTCACCTATTGCCTTCAAACTCAGCTGACTGGGGCTCAGCTTCCTCGGTGACTAACTTAGGCAGCACTTTGTTGGCAGCTGGTAGCAGCAACTTTGGATGCAACTTTATCAATCAAACTAGGACATCCATCTCTGTCATGTCACTTTCTTTTGAAATGCTCTGTGCTAAACTCCTAAGAGGCAGTTTTACTTCCATTCACAGGAGTTCTGCAGAAATAGGAAACCTAAAGCAAGAAGGAAGGCAATACTGCAGTTCTTGGTGATGGTTCAGTTTTAGGTCAGCTTAAACTGATTTTAAGATTACAGCTGGTATTGCTGTGATAACCACTGCACAGCAGATTGTTTCTCTTTGCTGTACCAATTAGGGTGGAAGGACCTATACCTTTGGATTTTGCAAGGCTTGCATTGCTTTTTTCTGAGATGGGATATGTAGATTATTTCCCACTTGAGTGTAAATTGAACTACATATGCAAAGTAAAACCAACATCAACAAAGCATCATAGAATCACATGGGATACTCTGGTATATTATTTTTAAACCTGGCTGCATTTTATTTTTCTTTTAGTTCAGAGCCATTATGGGACATATGGGTTGCATTTTCATGGTATGTTCACAGCCATACCATATAGATACTGTTTAAAACTAAGATTGCCAATTAACCCAAGTGTTTGACCTTTTTATGTTAAAGAAAACAACACATATTTTGAGATTGTCAGTAAATCCATGATTCCAGTGATTTGTCTTGGGCATTTTCCCCTGTTTACCTATCAGTCATCTGCCACTACCACTACCCCTCTTTAGGCCCATGCTCTAGATTTATTGAATATTCTTTTTGTATATCTGATTTATAAATCTGATTATCTTAAAAAGAGGTGATAGAAAAGGTCAAGAAAGGAAAAAAATAGTGCATTTTACAACCTCAAAATCTGAAGTAACTGAACCCCGTCTCGTGTTGCATGAGTTAACTTCCATCTCTTGGAGAATCAAGTGCCCTTGCAGACAGTAATAAGAATTTCTAGGAAAAGAGGCCAGGCCACATGTCAGAACTGTTGTCAGCCATCCTGTGTGTAAAGTTGGGTGAACTACCAGCAATCCCAGAGGGAAATGTAAGTTAGCGAGTCAGTAACAATGCATCTCATTCTGCAGGGCAGGAGGTAGTAGGCTTTCTGTAGGGAAGGAGTAAAGATCCCAAGTGAATATATGAAGAACTCAACAAGAACTTCAGGAATGTTAAAGGAATCTGTTTTTCTCAGTGTTAGTCATGAAACGTGTTTTGTTCCTTTGATTAAAACTTTTCATGCTAGCCCTGAATTGTAGCCCTAATGTTCTGTTCTTCCTGACTGATACATCTAGCAAAGGCAGGTGCCTAAATGAGCATTGAATCCTGTGATTCTTAGCATAACTGTAATTAATTGCCACTGACAAAACTGTTAGGCCTGCTGGATCTTGCAGGCTATTCTCAGAGCAGCTTGCTTTTACTTAAGTCTTTGAAAGTTTCTGTTGGCAGGAACTGCTCACTTTCGAATGTGGAGAAACTGAATACTGAGTGCCATTGTATTAGCATTTGTCTGTTACAGGGGTCTGACTGAGGAATTGGAATTGCTCGAAAATTTGGGGAAGCCAGAGATGTGACAAGTTGGACCACCTCATTGGATGACCAAGAACTAATAACCATTACTATCAGGAGTGTGTTTAGTTTTCTGTATTTTAAGCCTTTACAGTTTGTGACCCTAAAAAGGAACCTACCTGAACTTAAAAAATGTAAAAGAGCTGTGGAAATGCGAGTTAGGAGGTTTTTTCATCAAACCATTCCTGTATCCCAGCTCAAAGGAACTTTTGTAGTTGTGATAGAAAACATGTGCATCATTATGTGTTGGTCCTTGCACATGTATTTCTTACATGTTACCTGTTATCTTGCAGAAGAAAATTGCCAGGTCAGGAAGTTTGTTATTCTCTTTTTGGAAGAGTTGGACAAATGGACAAAATCTAAGCTTTGCCTTGTGTCTGGATGATTTTCCATTTGGAAAATTGTATTTCAGGATAGAAACAGATTCTGGGAAACTACATGATTCTAGATAGCACGGTGGGAAAATAATTGGCTGACCTGTGTAAGCTGTTCCATACTTAACTTGACATTTGGTTATAACACTGCAACACTTGTTTGGCACATTCTGTCCATCCAGGATTTCTGGGAAAATTTCGCATTTTTCATAATGCAGGTATGGTTTTTATATTAGCCTTTGGAAAAATAACATTCTCTAGAAAGTCCTGTTGCTTTAATAGCTGAATATAGCAAATTTTGCAATGGCAAAACTCAATAGTACAGAGCTACTAAAAGAGGCTATTATGCAGAAGAGTGACTAGGAGCCCAACTGTATCTTGGCATGAGAAGCAGAATTATTCTGGGAAAAATATTTGGGGACAAGTAAAGGACTTGTCTGTGCTCGTAAAACGATAATCAGCATAGTCAGTGAAGTGGGATGTAAACCACTGCAGGAGGTGCCCACAGTACTTTGCTTTGCATTTGATAATTTGCAAAACAGAGCCTTCTTATTTACCACCAATTCTGTCATACTGCATTTAGCAAGAGAAGGCCATTTGCCTTTCTCTTATGGATTGAGCTTCCCTGCCAGATTCCAGATCCAGGAGTCCTACTTTCCTTTCAGGAGGATTTTTTGGTATGTTCTTAATTTGTTTAAAACCATCCAGCCAATTACTACTTTTGGTGTTTATTAGATCTGGTGTTTGTGTTTTGAATAAGGATAGTCAATATAGCATATTTTATCCACATTTAGCACATTATCCAAATTCTTTTATAATGGGGATTGATTTTTAACTGACAAGCTAGTCACAGGGTTTTCTTGTTACTGTCAAATCTATCTCGTAATACGTTGTGATATTTAAGTTTATGCTGTACCAGTTTGTAAACTCACTATTCATTTGGTTTGTAAATACTATTGAATCCATTCTAATATTATCAGTAATGCATAAGAGGGATGGAGAACATTTTAAATACTGCTCCATGTTTTCATTTACTGATACATTTCCAGGAAAAAACATGTTGTTCTTAATTGCTTCTTATTAGGGGATATTACTTAAAATGTTTTAGCTATGTAACTGTTTTAGTTATATATTGACACAGTACAGGGTGCTAGCTCACAGAATCATAGATGTTGTTTTGGGTTGGTAGTGACCTTACAGATTGCACACCCCCTGCCATGGACAGGATCACCCTTTCACTAGACCAGGTTTCTCAAAGCCCTGTCCAACCTGGCCTTGAACACTGCCAGTGATGGGGCAGCCACAACTTCTCAGCCTGTTCCAGTGCTTCCCCTTTTCCAGACAGTGGGAACTTACTGCCACAACTTCTCAAATACGACGGATAGTGGCTTAGCTACTTCATTAGCTAGTTCTCTCAGGACGCATAGATGCATCTCATCAGATCCCATGGGCTTGTACACTTTCAGGTTCCTTAAATGTTCTCAAACCTGATCTTTTCCTGGAGTAGGTGATTCTGCATTCTCCCAGTCCCTGCTTTTGCCTTCTGTAACTTGAGCAGTGTGGCTGGAGCACTTGCCGGTAAAGGCAAAGGAAATTTCCGTCTGATCTGTGAATCTGTTTTATGTGACTTAGAGCAGCTTGATCCAGATAGGAAGCTCATGGGCCTGACTTGGCCTGTATCATGCTTCCATTCATCCTCCTACCTTTTCCTCAGAGAAGATGGACTGTGACTCTTTGGGCTTGAAAGGCAAATGTCTGTCTTTGTATGTGGGCAGCAAGACCTGCCACCACAGCAACACTATGTAAGAAGTGATGGGAATTGAACAGTAACATGCATCTCACTGTCCATGTCTTGAGTGTTGCAGTTGCAGCTTTCCCACTGATACAGGTCACAACTTGGGCGTAGGAGTCTCATAGTTGTGAACTGAATGTATAGCTACAGAAACTGGATTATGCAGACTTAAGTTATGTGTCTCTGAAGTGTGGCTTGCACTAAGCTAATCTGAAAGCAGTAGGGATGTAGATAAGGGGAGGAAGGTCTTTACCTGAATAAAGAAAAACCATCAGGCTTTACCCTGGAGACAGTTCCTGCAAGACTTTTGAACAGTCTCCTACTTTGTCTTTGGGTAGATACCAGTAGGGGATATGTTGTCTCAATTGAAGAATCACTTCTGATGTCTTCTGATTGATTTCTACCTCATTCATAGATAATTTATTTTGTGCTTTACTCTTCAGTCCATGAATAGTCCCACTGAGGTACAAAGAACAACTGTTTGTGTGCTGAAGTACCTTGAATATTGAGCTAATTATCCTCCCTGCTCAGAGCTATCCCACAGTCTTCAAGACATTTGACAGCAGTATGCCAAGATACTGGCAGTAGTCTTTGCCTGTACCTTTAGTCTCCCTACTCTCCTTCCCTGCGTGGCAGCCGTACTGTAGGTTCTTCTTGCTTATTATCCTTTTTTTTTCATGCTGACCCTTGTGCTTAGAATTCCTCTCCTAAGGCATCATAAAACTGTTCTTACTTTATACATATTTGCAAACAGTAACCTGTTTTTCTTGCCCGAATTCCTCCTTAAAACGTACATCCTCTGCAACCCTGTCACTGTGTGCAGGAAAGAAAAATGTTGCATATATTAAACAAAAAGCTATCAATTTCACCGCCTGTACTGAATACTTAATTCACATTCTCTAATTTTATTGCATATTTTAAGTTTGCTTGGACAGAGGTCACCTCTTTCAGTAGTTTGCTAAGTGTAAGGTGGTTGTGCTTAAGAAATAATAATAGTATCCTGTTAAATTTTAGCTTTTGCCTTCCATTCTATAACTGTCTTTGAGAAAGGATCAATAAAGCAATATTCAGTTCCAGGAGAGGTTGCAAGTGAAAGAGTTAGTTGTTCATACCTGTTTGGACCTCTTTTCTCAACCCTAATCTGCTATGCTATCCGGCATAATTGAGTGCCCCTTTTCATTGGAGATCTGTAACTGAAATGAAGAGTTATTGCAGGTCAGGACAGAGGGTGGCTTGGCAAAGCTGGGTGCAGTTAGCATACTGCAGGGTTTTTTCTTCAGCTAATGCTGTAGTTTCCTCATTCTGCGTAACCCACACATCAGTTTAAAGATAACTAAATAAATAAAAGCTCGTAAGGCTTGGCGATTACAGCATTGTTCTTAGAACAGTTTTGATGAGAATTTATTTGGTATTTTTCTCTGGTTTTGACCTGGTTCACTAAATTTGGGTTATATTAGCACTTCTGTATTCCTCACTGACAGTACTTCTCCACGCCAAGCAAGTAATCTTAAACAATCAAACAATCAGACTTAAGCCTGTAGATAGTGTATCCATTCTTCCCAGTTACTGTCTTTGTACTGGTTCAAATTAGTCCGCATGTTCCTGGGATGTGTGCTACAAGGTGTTTTGAAGACAGTATGAAAGACATAAGAATTCATACTTTCTGGACTGTGAAAGATCTTTTGGGAATGGGGAAAAAGTTATGTTGTACCGATTTTATATAGTTACTGTGTTGTGGGATCCCCTGAGTAATTATCCTGATAAATAGGGCACCATGTTTTTTAATTTGCCAACTGTAGAGGTCCAAAGACTACGCGATTAGTGTATAAAGCTATTATGTAAATCTTCTTTGCCCCAGTTTAAGTTAATGCTCTACATATGGCATGCCTGGTAGGGTGAAAATTCATGTTCGCTCCTTACTTAAGCAATGCATAGCAGTGCTGCTAATGCTGTGTTGATAGGAGAGCTGGTCAAGGGGTTTATAAGTACTCAAGCAGTCATTTTGGTTTTTCATGTATAGGATACAGATGACTCATTCCTTCTGTGTTTTATCACTGACATGAGACTGTTCTGTAAATAGCACATGTTCAGAAATAGGACACCTCCCACCCCCATTAGCTAGGAAATCAAGGTAATGTAGCTATTTGATTTTTAAACAAAAAACAGGAGCAAATTTCAACACTAGCAGCAATCTAGCATTGTATTCTGAGGTAAGGGACCAAATTTATTTCCACTTCCTGACAATAGGCCATCAGTACTAGTTGCCGTCAAGGAGATAAGGGGAAAATAAAGAAATAAGGGTGTCTGAGACACAATGCCAAGAAGATGGACAAAGGATTTATTTTTCCTTTCTCTCTGAACAGCATTTCAAGATTTTGCAATAAAATCTGAGAGTTTCTGAAAAGGAAAAGTAAGATTGGTAAAATTAGCCTACAGGGTAATGTGCTGATAGCTGAGGAGTTTGAAAGAAGTTCTGTTATGCTGTCTGCATTTTTATTTATAGAATAGTTATGTTGTGACTAAGAATTCCTTGATTGCAAAGTTGAGAAAGGAGAAGAGGTTCACATTTCAATCTCTCTCTTGGAAATCATGGATTCCTACTACATTTACCTGTGGCTTACAATCTGGATGAGAAACAGAAAATAAGGAAAAACTCAGAACAAGAAAGAAATCTAGAAGGGAAGAATTAAAGGCAAATACAGAGTCCTGTGCCTGGGATGGAATTAACCTGTGCAATAAGTGCAGGCTGGGGGCAGATCGAGTAGAAAGTAGGTTTTCAGTAAAAGTCCTGGAGCCCCTGCTTGATGACAAATAGAATGTCAGTCAACAGCTTGCCCTTGAATTAAAGAAGACCACTGACATACTGGGTTATATTAGCAAGAGTGTAATCAGCAGGGTGAGGTAGATGATTGTTATCCTCAATTCAGTGTTTGTGAGCCCCCATGTACATTACTGTGCCCAGTTTTGGCCTCCCCAGGACACAAAGGCCATACTTGCGTGTGTCCAGCAGAGGGATACCAAAATGTTTGCAGAAAGGGAGATAACTTGCTAGTAGATTTAGAGGATTCTGGTACTTAGGCAGGTTAAGATGGATAACAAGATGCCATATGCTGGCTGCCTGTGTTGATTGTACGCACACTTACCCTGACTCCATAATAGAGTATCTGTGTGGTAGTTTAATCCTTTTTCAGCTGAGGGGTGAAATACCTCATACCTACTGCATTTTAGCGTAGGATACAAACATATATGCTGGTTGTTCCTCAGCAGTTGGTACAAGTTAACTACCTGCCTCATGATAGGCTGTGCATATGTCACAGTTAAGAATTAACCTATTTAGTTGTACCTTGCAGCAACACAGCTGCTTTCTGAATCATTCAACTTCACATGTTAGTGTTTTTGTCGTATATTCACTGTCATGAAGGAATGAATAAAATCTGTTAAAAGCTAGTGATGTGAAGATACAGTTTTCTGTATGAAAATATGTGGTAGGTTTAAATGCTCCACACCTACTGCATGGCCTCTTCTGTTGCTTCTTTACACCCATTTTTGCTAGATCTCCATAGCACAGTTTTCAGGTTGAATGATGTGCCTGCTTCACAAGTTCTTAAACTTTATTCTCTTTTTTTGGGATTGATTCAGTGATTCCCACTGGTGAATGAGATTGTTCCTATTTCTAGAATATCCTTCAATACACATTCAGTGCTCAAGTTTGTCACCAGTACAGAAGAGTAAATCTCTTGTTAAAGAAAGTCAAAACAGATAGTAAACAGCTCTGTAACTTTAAATGTAGTGAGAGGATGAGAAAGGAAAAATGAAAACACCATACAGAAATGATTGGGTGGTGATTAAAGGTAATCTTTGTCTGGCCTGAAAGCTAAATGAATGCTCTGCTGTTGTTTTCAGTAAAGATGCTAATGTAGGGAAGGCAGGATAGCTCTTGAGAAGAGGTATATATAGAAATGGAAATTAACATTTCTGAGGTAGAAGCAAACTGCACAGAACTTCATATGTTGAAGCTAAACAGATGTGATAGTTTCTGCCTTAAAATATTGAAGTATTCAGCACATGAAATTCTAAATCCTCTGGTTAGGGTTTTTTTTTTAGAATTTATCCAATAGGAGGTTGTTTTCTATGGCTAGTAAAGGGTACCTGTGGTGTTTCTTTTTAAATGGGACAGAGGCATCCGCCTGACTACAGACTTGTTAGTTTGATCTCAGGGCATTAATTTGGAACATGCTTTGAGGGAGGGGATATTTACAGGCATAGAGGTGAGAGCAAATGAGATGAAATTTCAGTAAATGGGATTTCAGTAAAACATAGATGCACTGTTACATGGGGAAATGCTAGTCAAGACAAAAACGTAAGTTTAGAATAAGGAATGAAAGGTAGGCAAGAGAAATGGCTGCAGTGAATCAGTAGGTAAAATGGAAGAGAATGCTGGACTGGAGGGAGAATAATGCTGTAGTAACTCAAAGATCAGATTTGAAAATACTGTAATGCTTTCTTGTTAAGATAGTTGGCATGAAAAATAAGAAAGCTGAAGATTGCTGATGATGGGAAGCACTGGAATAGTGGACAGGAGCGCTGAACAGAAAAATAAGATGCATAGTTTGAAGTGAAAGATCATGCCCATAACATGCAATTGTTGGAATATATGTTTTATATATTTTATGTAAGTATGTATAAAATATAACATATTTTTGCATGTTGGAAATGCTATTGCTTAAAAATGACTGGGGAACAGAAAGTATGGGGTATTACTGTCACCTGCAAGGTGATTATGTTCTGTGACTGTGATGTAAACCTAAAGGAAATGTGGTCTTAAAAAGGATTGGGAAAGGTATTTTTGCAAAATAGGAAAATGACAAAACCATTATACTTGTGTAGTGCAATACTTAGATGAAATGCTATGCATCTAGAACTGTAAATAACCTGTTTAGGAAAGATGAATATCATTTGGTAAATAAGCAGAGGGTAGGTACTACTTTGGGTTGTCTGGAAATAAAGGCAGAGGAGTGGTATGCTGCTTTCTGTAAATGTATTGTGGAGATACTAGGCGCAGAACTGGAAAGAGCTATGTGTGTTGAAAGGAAGTAAAGTGCTATCCTTGAGGTCTGAAATGTATTTCCCAAAATACTTTCTTGGACTATGAGATGTTTAAATATTTGTCCCTTACCATCAAATGAACAAATTGTTCTCTAAAAGATTGAAGATCATATTTTTCAGGTCTGTTACTGCTGGCTTAGGGAACTCCTTGGTAAGGTTGCATGTTTTGTCAGAATGCTCAAGCATTGCTACTCTTGGAGAATAGGAGGTTTCTTTTCTTTATTCCCATTTGATCTGGTAAGAGGAACAATTACAAAGTTATGATGTTACTCAGACAGAGACGTAAAAAGTAGGTGTTTCATAGAATCAACGAGGTTGGAAGACCCTTAAGATCATCAAGTCCAACCTTTACCTCAGCACTGCCAAGTCCACCACTAAACCGTATCACTGAGGGCCTCATCTACACAGTTTGTGGACACTTTGGGGGATGGTGATTTCACTTGCCCTAGGCAGCCTGTTCCAGTGCCTGAGTACCCTCTCTGTGGAGAAGTTCCTAATATCCAGTCTAAACCTCCCCTGGCACAGCTTGAGGCCGTTTCCTCTTGTAATATTGCTTGTTACTTGGGAAAAGAGACCAACTCCCACCTCACTACAACCTCCTTATCTGGATAGTTGGGTTATTTAATTTGCTGTGATTAAGCTCAGTTTTGTAAGGAAAATGTCATCTTCCGAGGAAGTGTGAGGGAATCTGTTTCAAACCCTGAACTGTAAACAGAACTGAAAGAGTTTTTGAATCCCTTCTTCCTTTCTGATTTGGCATTCATTCAGGATGGTGAAGAAGCTCAGATCTCCACTTTCATAATGACAGCCCTCAACTAGTTGCTTTTCAGACTGCTGTCTGATTCCTTTTTACAGATCTTCTAGGTTTTATATCAGTAAAGAGTCATAATTCTGGCTAAATTTCTCCCTCATTTTCAATGGTTCAGTTTTCAATCTCTTCTCATGTCAAAACACTATTTGTTCTGCTAACCACAGTGCTCAATAGCACACTGAGCATAGAATTTAAATGTAAAACAGGTTGTTTCATAAACAGCTGAACTAATGAGGACTGATTTTCTATTGAAATGTACCCTGTTATCCTAATTTACCTCTCTACAAAACATTCTCAGATCCCTCTCATGTCACCTATTTACTTGGCTAGAGAATTAACAACAGACAGGGTCGCTAGTGCAAACCCATTCACA
Source organism: Psittacus erithacus (assembly GCA_009867235.2). Taxonomy (NCBI): domain Eukaryota; kingdom Metazoa; phylum Chordata; class Aves; order Psittaciformes; family Psittacidae; genus Psittacus; species Psittacus erithacus. The sequence continues at coordinate 31,804 of WYDI02036069.1, read as the reverse complement.
TGCTAAAGTGTTGGATAAAGAGTGAGGTGTAATTACCTTCCTTCCCTGGGAACACTCACTTTGTTCCTCTTCCTATGCTTCCTTAGTTGCTGATTTCCACAAAACTAGCAAGAATCCCATCTTTTGAAACTGCTGATGCTCTGTCAAATTTAGATAAAATTACCCAGAAGTTATGAATGGGAAATACCTAGAGAAACAAACCTTCCTTTTCACAAGGAATGAAGCTAAAGATCTTCAGAGGAAACAAATCTGCAGTCACTTCAGGTCTCAATCATACCTAATAGGAAAGGTGAAAGCCTCTATGTTTTTTCCATCACAACTAATTTAAAAAATACAGCTCTGAAAAGTCTCATGGGGTAACAAGGTGATGCAGAAAGCTGTGTGTTGCAGGATGGACAAGTTCTGCTTATGTCTCTCCATCTCAGTCTGCCTGCAAGTGGAGCTGCCCTGTTGTCTGTGCTAGATACTTGCAGGCAGAAAGCATTTCTTTGGAGACATTCAGGTATCTGCCTTCTTCGAATCTTATTTCAGACCACAGTAAGGGACTGACAGACTTTGAGCTATTCCTAGCCAGTTGGAAAAAACAAATGAGGGTGACTATGGGGATTTAGGGAGGACTTGCTTCTTTTTCCTGAGTTTGAATTAGTCAGGATCCAAATCTTTTCTTACATTGTGACTGTATAACACTGATTTGACTAATTCTACTGAATCTACTCTGTATTTGGTGAAAACTAAGATAAGAATCAGGTACTGTCTTAGTATTCTGGTCGACAGAATCTCAACCAACTGCTCCACTTTCCTCTAAGCTAATTGAATGATAAAATTAAATGAAAGAGGACGAATTTTGAGATGATTGGGCTCAGGAGGCTTGCTTTCCGTTTTTACCCCCACAAAGTGGACAAGCCATTGATGTTCTTTTAAAAATGCTTATGATACATGGACTATCTAACATCTTTTGGAATTACATTTCCTGCTTCTACAAATAAGCTGTGTATAGTGTGTATATTTTAAAATGTCAAGGCATTTATTGCCATAGGGGTGAATACAGTAGACTTAAACAGGTTGTGTATGTTTTATTTAATATCCAAGCAAACTGTGTACATACAGAATATGAAGTATGTTTTTCTGTATCATCTCTGTGCATAATTCTGTGGTTCAGTAAGTGGGATGGATGGTGTTGGAAGTTCTAATACACAAACAAAATTTTAGTTTGCGTTGTGCTCCCAAGTTATAAGATATTATTTAAAAGATTCCTGGTTTTGAAGTTCTGGATTATTTGGAAATGAAAAGATTTGTGTTAAATCTTGGTTGCTTAATTTTTGTAGGTTATGTAGATTGGATGTATTTCCCATATTAGTAGAACACAGTTATAACCACAAATAAGTCCTTCATTTCCTGCATGCTTTGAACTTACTGAAATTACTAAATTATTTGTACTAATTTAACCAGTTTGAGTTGGTTTTGGTTTTTTTTCCAGAATCAGGAAGACAGGAAAGAGGAGGAGTGAATGTGAGTAAACGTAGGCCTCATCCTTTTGACTGGGTGGGAGTACTGTTCAAGGCCAGTTTGAACAGGGCCTTGAGCAGCCTGATCTAGTGGAAGGTGTCCCTGTCCATGGCAGTGGGTTGGAACTGGATGAGCTTTAAGGTCCATTCCAGCCCAAACCATTCTATGATTCTGTGGAAGTGAAACAGCTGAACAATCAGGAGAGTTCCTGGTGGTCTTTCTATACTTGCCTATAGAATTAATCTAACTAATGCTGCTGGTAATGATAATCTTTTTAGCTGTGGAGAAAATAGGTGTTATTTAGTACACTGTAGGACACAATTCTTCTTCTCCTGAGCTCTCAGCCAACCTGTGCTATAGATTCAGTGGTGATCCTGAATGATCTCTGCCTCCAGTTTCTGTTCTGTAGGGGGGATGACACTGCTTTACAAATGTAAAGAGCAGCAGTCAGGGGAGAGGTGAACGAGGTGAGCTTGGGGATAAGCAGAGGAACTGTAGCTTCATTTTTGAGGCAACATGTATCTTGCAAGTGGAAGGAATCCACATTCTGTAGGTGATTATAGAACAGATACTGCAGAAAAATAACCTTCAAAAATTCACTTGCTTTTAAGAAGCAGACAAAACAATCTTGAACGTGGATAACTCTGAACCATAAACACTGGTTAAATTCCACATTAAAGATTTTTTTCTTCTGTTGTCTTCGCTGATACATGGAGAAAAGACAGACTTTGGCTCAGGCCACTTTTCTTTGGTAGGCTATTTTTCATGAAGGGGTTAAACAATATATGAGTGTAAAAAATATATATACATGCATTGCATTGTGGGTCTTACATTTTTTTTTCAAATTTTCCCTTTTCTTTGATTGACAGCTGTGTATAGATGATTCTAGGAAGAAGAACAATAAAATGGTAGAGGTGTTTTTCTCGATAGGAATGCTTAAAATAGTTATTGAACTATGTATTTGCTTCATGTTTCTAATGGAAAACTTGAAAACTAAGACTGGAAATCAAATACCTATTTTGGAATAAAACTGAGAGCAAAATGCTGTTTTCAGAATAATAATTTTTAAGAAAGCTTATCGCTGTTCTGTATTACTTGACGTCAATAACAAAACTGTCATCCTTTTCAGTATGAGGAAGGCTAGGCTGGTACTGGGTATTTCTGGGGATCTGCCTTTTATATGTTGCCATAAGAAATACTGAGATAGAAATGGAAAACTTTCACATAAGGACAAACCAAACAAGCCCTCTCTTGTTTTCGAAAACCGGCCAGATACAGTGAAGGTTACTTGGATAACCTTTACTCTGTCAATGCAGTGCTGCCAGCTTCTCACATCACACGTTGCTGATCTATTGGACCTTGTTTTGAATAGCAGTTCTCAGTGAATGGATGTACAAAGCCTCAAATAATTTTTGTAAGATTGCAGTCACCTAAAATTGAAGAAGGGACTGTGGGTTTTGTGCACTGTATGCAAGAATTTGTACAAATGTATATTAGTGATGCGCATGTTCTATTTTGGATGTTTTTCACTACCCGCTTCAAAGTCCTGTTTAATCTGTGTACCCTGAAGAGTGTGTGCAAACTGCAAAGGTACAGTGCAAAATCTTTCTTAGCATGATCTTGCAAAAACCGTAGAGTAGATGGTCCGAAATAGCTAACTGAACCCTTTCAACAGCTATTTTCATAAGCAGGCAAGGACACCCTCCATCTCTGTTCCCATAGGGGCATGTAGAAGATATTTCTCCCTCTTGATAGTTCTTGGTTTTGAACGATGCAAGAATGAATGAAGATGTGTTATTTCAGATTTGATAGAAGTTGCCCAACAGATGCAGAAGTTATTAGAGACAGCAACAAGTAATTGCACAAGCTTTGTTTCTTCAGGAGAACTAATTAAAAACACAGGTGAAGTTCAATTTTAACAAGGTACCAGTGTGTATTTTGCTTTTGGATGTGTTTTCTAAGAAGGATGAGATCATTGTAATACCTTCCTAAGAGTGTGGTTAAACCACTACAGGTACTCTAGTTCTTTTTATTGTTTTGTGTTCAGGAAGTACTTTTTGTCTGTCTGTCTCCTGGAACCTTACTCCACCGCAATTTTTTTCCTTCCTGAGAATTCCTTTAAATTTTTTTAGTGTTTTTGTAAGTAGCTAAATTGGCTTTGTCTGTGCTAGTTCTTCTTTTATTGTGTTTGTGGGCTGGAATGTGTTTTGAGCTTATAAACCCTTTGGGTTACAGAGAGACCTAATTGTTTATGCAGCCAGCCTTTTTAATCTCTCGATTGGAATGAAATTTAAAAATACACATGATTTATAGTGTGATGCCAGAGGCATGCTCATGCTCACATTGTAATGCGAGAGGTGATTAATAAAAAAATTATATATGTGTAATTGTATAGGCAAAGTATTTTTCTCCTTGTTAACATTTATGCTTATTCTTTTGTGCTCTTAAACTGGCTAAAATTCTTACCTACTCATAGACTAGAAGCATAATAAGGAAATCCAGTGGATATGAAATTATTTTGCTTCAGAAATTGTTAACAAGCAGCTGTTCTCTCACTAGACCATTTTTATCAATTTTCTTGCAAAACAGTCTGATTTTTTAGGGGTTTTTTGGTTGCTTTTCAAAGTGTTGAGTACTGTTGCTGTGAAATAGGACATTTTAAGTAATCATTGATCCTTCTACTTTGGTTAGGTGTAAAGTATATAATTGGATTTCCCAGCAACTTAAGACTTTGTAGACACCTGAGCATAATTCGGTAATGATCAGATAAATGCAAATAGCCTGTTTGATTTCCTTTTATTCAAAAGAAAAGAAAAATGGTAATAAGAATGTGGGCTTCATCCTCCCAGTTCCTATACTGGGAATTATGCTACTCACTTTAGGGGATTTTACTTCTTTTATATGTAACTCCGTTGTTTGAAATACATGGCAAGAAGGGCTGGGGGCTAAGTATTCAGCACTTTTGTTCTCCACTTAAGCTAGATTTGTGTCACTAGTGCAGAGGACTGGACATACCTTTGGAGGGGCGAGAGTGGCTACACAGATGTTCTTGTAAGCCTTTTAATATTGCATTTTTCACGTACAGCAGCATCTCAAAGTAGTTCAGGGCTTTCTGACTTACCAGTGTTCAAGCTACTGGGGTAGCAACTGATAATTGCTGTAATGAGCTATTTTGTAAGAAGCGTAGTAATGCTGACAAGTTTGAAACCACGTGACTGGCAGGGCAGTTGGATAGTCATTTATCTTGTCCTCACATACAGTAACCCCCTAAAATAGCTCTTGGGCAGCTGCTGCTCTTTCAGCTGTTCATCTGGCTGCTACAAGAGAAGCTCTGGGATTTTCAGGAATGTTGCTCTAACCTGCAGCACCAGGTACCTCCTCCTTAGGCTAAAGTCACTGTATGTCTATTCTGTCTTTGTATTTGTGCACAAATCTGGTTGTGGTGTAAAACAGATTAAAGTTATCTTTAACTAGGACAAGGTGGAGAAGGGACAAGCACAGGAGTGAGCTGAACATGGCTGGTTTACATCTCTCCTCCTTCTGTTAGCAGTGGAATGGTATCATTTGAAAGTTGATCTCCTTTCCTTCTGTATTCTTAATGTCCTTCTTTTGAAGGAGGATGCTACCACCACAGCCTCCTCAAAAATAAGGCTTAGGAGTGTCCTGGCATTGGGGTGTGAAAAGGAACTGTTCTATTGTGAAGAAAAATACGTGTGTGTGTGTGTGTGTATATATATAAAAATAAAAAAGTTGACTAGCATATTTTCGTGTATGCATTTATGTATTTGTATTTATTTTTAGAAGTTTTGTAACCAGGCAAATCCTAGTCCTGATTGAATTTCTTGTCTTGCAAAGAATTTTATCACTATGAATCCATGTTTTCTGACCGGAAAAAGAAAGTCATGTAAAGAAAACCTGAAAAAGACCTAGTATTTTATTCAGGTTTATAATCCTTACCAAAAAAATTGCAAATTTCAAACTGTATTACGACATGTAAAACATAAAACGTGGTTTTGGAGTAAACTTTAATCTGATTTCAATTCAGTAATGTCTTCTCCCCCAACCATTCATTCTCTTCCTTTCCTCCCCCCTGCTTTCTTTTTTTTCTCTCCTTTTCTCCTTTTACCGTGGCTTTTCTACAGCAGTGGAATTGCCTCAGTGATAAGAAGGCATTCTCAAGGACTGGTCTCAATCTGTAGTTGCATTGTTGGAATGTAGAGTTGTGTAGAGCTAGATCTAGTATATTTGGAGGCTTGTTTTGATGATCCATGGGGAGTTATGCTCTCCTGTCAGAGCTGATGAAGAGGGCTGCATTGACAATACCTATTACTGAACCTTTTACTTTAGGTAGGAGATAAGGAAAACGCATGCACAGTTTTATTTGCAGATCCGAGGCCAACACTGAACTGTGTCAACAACATTTATGAGGTGGTTGCTTTTCCACTGGAAGTTTGAGCAGTAGTTAGTAGAAATTGCCAGAGGAGACAGATTGGATAAATTTGAAAATGTATGATTATGGACCTTGTAGGGAACAGTAATCATTTATTAAAATTGTGTGGTATTTAAATACAAACATCTCCACTGTTATACTGCCTGTGTTCTTGCACGCTGCGATATCATCCCCATTCAGCACACACCCGTGATGCATCACATGCCCCATAGTTTGTGCTTTTATGGTTCATGCTTCCTGTCTCCTCACAGAATACAGAAACAGGGTTTCCCTGTGCTTAAAGGAGTTTATGTTTCAACTGCCATTCTATTCCTTTGACTAAGGACAGACAGCTCCATCCATGCCAAAAGTACTTTGTTTAATATATCTTTTCTCCAAGATACATTTTGAAAGGGTGCAACCTTAAATACGGTGCTGTCAAGGAGAGTTATGGCTACGACATTTATTACTGCTACTTGCAAGAGCAAAGGGATAAAGCACAGGAAACATGCTGTAAAGATGGACAAGAAGTTCTGATGTACACTAGTGTAGCTGCAGTCATTGATTTTTGTTAGTGGAAGATGCTGCCCAGAATGTATAGGCATATCATTGTCAGAATGCTCATGTGAGGTAGTTACATTATTTGAAAGCTTTGTGAAAAAGAAAAGAAACAAATCATTTTGACAGCTGTGGGAAGAATGGCCTTACAGCAGTTACTGAACTGAGCTGGAAATGAGCAAAAAATTTGATCTAAAAAGATTTGTGTGCAGTTATTGGCCTTTTTTTAATCCCAGTGATCTAACTTTGGTAGCCACAGAAGTGGTATCTGTGTTTTGGGATTTCCATGGTGGTTGTACTGTCTGCTATGCCACACAAAGCAGCAGTCAGTTTCTCCCCCAAGCTGCCAGCAGCAGAATACACCATCTTCTTGGTACATAGAGCTTGTGCAGAGAAAAGAGATGGCAGGTGTCTTCTGCTCAATGCAGAAAGCTGCCTGCTGATACCGCTGCAGTTGGTATGACGGGAGACATGGTACTGCAAGTTGAAGCAACTGTCTGTATTACCCATTTCTCTTCCCACCACTTGAAAAAAGAATTTGGAATAAATTAAAAATAACCATCTGGAATTCTGTTATACTGGCTGGGGCTATTTTAGCGTCCATGATGATGCAACTAGCTTTCTAAAAATATGGATCTTGTAAGTTAACCCCCTAATGTATAACTGCAGTTGATAGTGTTAGATATGATTTTCCTGATTTTCCAAAATTTAATGTTAAGACTTGCCACCACTTCATCTTGATTTTTAAGTCTGCCCTTTGAGATTGTTACCATACAACCGTCTTCCATCAGCATCATACAAATCCTGAATATCACCACAAGCGCTGGGAGGCAATATGTAATTCCTTCCTTTGCTTAGGCTAGATAGAACTGAAAGCTGAATATGAAATGTAGGTGCTACATGTGGATGGATTGCATGCAGACACAGTAAACTCTGAGTCATCAAAGCTTGCCAACACTAAACACTGGGAGATACTGTTGTATTGTTTCTATAACATTAAAGAAGTCTGTTATGTGCCACTGTTGCCAAAGATTTCACCATGATATGAGAAATAGTTAATCCCTTAACTCACTGTGTAAGAGCAACAAATGTGCCGGTCTATTCCAGTTTATTCTTCCACTCTGAAGTGCAACTATGCCTATCACAATGAAGGCAGCTAGAATGGGGATCATTATGGCTCTGGTCTGTCAATGCTTCTCCATTCCCAGAAGCTGAGAAGCCTTTGATAATGATCTCTTATTTGCTGGGAGATCATAGAATTCTGCAGTTTGAAAAGTCACTCTGTCAGTGCCCTAGCTAGCTGCAGTGCTTATGTGTCATGCCTACGGTGTCCTTGCCCCTCAGTCTCTGTACTTTAGTGGGAGTACTGGCAAAGGGCTAGAGCATCTATCAGGCTCTTTCAGAATCCTGCTTCTCTTCAAATCCTTCTCCATTTTCCCTTATTGCTCCCTCACTTGTGTTTCCTTCCAGTGTCCCGTAGGAGTCAGGAGATTCTAAAAACATTTGATTACATGGAAAAATAAAAATAAATAATAATAAAAAAAAAGATTACATATAAGGGTGTTCCTGAGCAAATTACAGTTTTTTCAGTCATTTTCCAACCTTTAAATTATCTAACTGGCTGCTAGTGTACTTCATTTTCCTTCATGTTTTCATGGTGATTTTCCAGTGGTGCTTTGAAAAGAAATTTGGACTCTTGTTTTAATTACCTATATGCAAATGCTTTCTAATAAATTAAATATTGATGCAAAAGAAAGCAAGCAAAGAAGATACACAACATACAGACTCAGTGTGATCAAGGATAGGGCTTAAGCTCAGCATTTACTGACCATAGTTCAGGTTTAGTTGTATAGGATGTTCAGGTGCCAGACATCTTCTGCCGTCAGTGACTCAAGCGTTTTGCTTTGCACAGAGCCCTTACTTTCTTGCTGTAGTTTTTGTCCTGTCTAGCATGTGAGTTTAACTAAGCCTTATCTAGAGCTATGAACTTTTTCACTTAGCTTACATACCACAGTGTTTTGTTTGAGATTGTCTGGGTGCTGTGGTAGTATCAATGCTAGTTAATGTTAGAGTTTGACGTTCATGTTTGACATACATACAGAAGAAGTAATCACAATAGTTTTTAAACAGTCGCATGTGAAGCACATTGATCTTGGGAAGCCCCGTGTTCATGCAGTTTAGGATTTGGACTAAAGTCCCTATGCTGTGTCCATACGAACAAGCATTTGCAATGTCTCTGGCTTCATCATGTCAGAATATTGTGTGAAGCTGTGTGGTGAGCAGCCTGTCCTGTGAAAATGGAGGGCCCATGTCAGCTTACTAGAGAGTATTGCCAGAGCTTTGGTTAATTGTGCGAAGCTGTTTAACCTCATGAAGCTAGACTATGAGATAAGCAGATCTGGAAGAGGCGTAAAAGATGTCAAGACAATCTCATTTCTAGGTTGGCATAAACTAGCTAATTTAGAAACAGAAAGCTGTCTTCGACCCTAGTACTGCACCATAACATGCTTAAATAACCATTTCTTATTCAGTATGTGCATCCTTCTTCCCTGTCCAAATTCATTTCTGCTAAGGAGCCTGAAAGGGGCCTGATTTTCATGGAATATTGACTTCTATTTTATGGAAGCGGCACCTCCCACTAGAATGTCTTAAGTTAGAAGCTCACAAGCAATGATTCAAAAAGCTTTGTCACTTTAGGAACTGTATATCTCTGTTATAGAACAAAGTAGCAGGGAATATTGAAGGTTAGACAGAGGCATGCCAGTTGAGCTGTAATGTGTGAAGAAGCGTACAATTCCTGCTTGCAGAGGATTTATGCAGTATCATTCATCTCTACACAGCCATTTTCATGGATGTTAAAAATCTAACCATTATTTGAGATTAAGACAAAACAAACAAACAGGCTTAAAAACCTCAAGCAGTATGAATAGGTAGAAGTTTTAAAAAATGAATAGTATTTGAAATGACTCAGTAAGTGCTATCAGGAGAACTCCGGAGTATTCACAGCAGAAGAAGCAAACAGAAATTACTTGTATTCATAGGCACTGTTGCTGTGTAATTATCAAAAGGCTGAGTCAAAACTGAGCAAGTCTGTCAAAAATTCAGCATGTGTCAGGAAATATTTCCTAGCTAATAAATAACATGGCAAAAATCTTCCCCTAAAGAAATTACCAGCTCCTTTGCATATCTGAATGATATGTAATGGGAATAAGTGAATACAGAGTCAGCAATTGTGTGAGGAAAGAAGCCACATTACTCCTTTAATTTCTGGCTGTGCCTGAGGTCAGAAGTTCCTTTGTTCTTTCTTTATGTCCCATTAGAGCAAACATAGTCTGCTTCTTTTCTCTTAAGGCTCTTTTTTCCTGTCCAACTTTTTTTTCTTTTTTTAAATAAAATGTGTTGCAGACTGTGACTGTGTTGCCTCATTATTATTATTTTCAACACTTGCATGTTAATGACATATTGCCTTATCCTCAATTGTAATATTTTTCAAATGAAAAAGCCCTCTTGAAAGAGGCAGAGTAGTGGGGTTGTAATTTCTTGCATTAAGACTTCAAACAGTAATAGTTAATGTGCATGTTGTTGAAGTACTAACTGTGCATCAAGTATTTACAGTGTATAAGGCTACTTGTATAATAGCATGCTTTATTTATGAATGCTTCCACAACATTGCGTGATAGTGCTTTTCAGATATGGAAAAATTGACTCCTTTCGTTTTGCCTTTCAGCTTTCAAGCTCTTTGGGGCCAGCGTTATTGTTCGCTTTAAAGTCATTACTGTTCCATCAAATGCAGTGGAGAACTCATCCATTTGCTGTAGGGGCTTACAGCAGGAAAAAGTTAAATAATAACATTTGAGTGCATGTGCGGTGGTTCTGTTTGTAAGCGTGGTTCCTTCTCTGGAAAGTATGAATCGGAAGGGTTTCTCAGATCGCTGTTAACTAGGGACTGAGCTGTAACAAATCCGTGTCTGCTTCATGGTTGTCACTCTGTCGTTCACCATAACAGTATGGAATTTCACAGTGACAGCAGGGGTAGTACCTGGATCTGCACGTAGCACAAATCTCAGCCCATTGCCATTGGAGGAAGGACTCTGTGTGGCTTTGGTATTCATATATGACTCTCTACTAGTAGATACTACCTTGTGCAAGAAAAGGCAATTAGTTACTGCATTAGTACCAGTAATAGCAGTAGAGTTGGTGGCTTTTATTTGCTGTAGGACATTAAATTGCTTTATCCTTTCCCAGTGGTTCATTTTATAGAAGACAGTAAAAAAAGACCTGCATGACAAGGGTGTTTATATTTGAGTGACACACAAATCTTTGTTCCTGTTTATGAACAGATTTCTCTAATTGTTAAAATCACACCATGTAAGATGCCTATGGGTAGTTATTTGATCATGAGGCATATGTTTTCACATGCGACAATGTAGTAAGCGTGCATTTGTGAATGGGATCGTATGATTCAGCATCCCCAAACATGCTGGCTTGTGTAGCAAGGGACACTACTAAGCTTATTTATATGAGATAAGCATCTTATAACTTTTTTCAGTGCCCTGGCCTGGAATCACAAGTGATCATAATTTTTGCAACTAGTATAACAAAATTTAATGTGGAAGCCCTATATAGGGGGAAGGTGCTTTTGTTTTCACAAAATGCATTTTTCTTTCTGACACTCATTCTTTCACTGATTTCAATTTCTTATTCACATATCCAGAAGCACCAAGACATGTGGCCAAGTTATGGGGCTAGGATTACTTACAGTGAGAGGAAGGCTAAAAGATGACAGCTGTTAATTCCTCATCATATCTGCTGTTTTTTCTTGATTGGTGATCACATGGTGTTTTTTGACTGTACCTTTTGTACTCTCTAGGAGTTGACAGTGATTGCAATCTTAGCCTTTTCATTCTGTACCATCTCTGTAAGTCGGTAGGCAGCATTGCTGATTTCCCCACTGTCCTTCTGCCATCTTGTCAGGGTGATTTATAGCTCTAATCCTGATCTTTATCTTCCTGTCACCTTCTCTTAATGATTTAATTTTGCCCTTTAGTTTGCAAACCCAGACCTCTTCAGAAACTGCATATAGAAGTGCAGTTGATAATTGATGTATTTATTTGGGGGTGCGCATGAACATGTGACATTTCTTATTCCTTCGTTGTCTGTTTTTCTTGATGCTTTCACAATACATACATGTCCATTCATACCTCATTCAGACTATTCTTTGTAGTCCTATTACAGATCTCTGCACATTTAATCCATTGTTGGGATTCAAAAATATCCTTTGTTTAAGTACAGGCGAGTTCCATAATCCATTTGAATTCTCTAGTCCTTGAGAAGGAGAGACACATCCTAAAAGCTGTGGGTATATGCTCTGTTCTGTTTTATTGCAGCCTGAGGAGTCATTACCATGTTCTTCTTCTCCTCTGTCCTCCCTTCAATTAGAAAATACCACTTTAATTGGGTGGAGCATCCAAGGAACTGATGAGTCCATGTTGCCTTAGGACAAGCACTGCACTTGAAGAAATTCCTATGTTGTGCTCTGTGTTTATCTTTTCTGTCCCTTTCTTAACTGGAATCTTTGTCTGAAAGATAGGACCTTTATGCTTCTTGTAAAAGCATCATGAACTAAGGAAAAAATTGAGGATACTGACTTCATTAGCTTATATTGTGATTAAATGGTTTAAGAGACAGAGGAAGGGTGCTTGTCTGTTATGTACATAATAAGCAGAGTAGATAATGTATTATATGAAAAAACTTAACTTGTAGGGAGGTTGGAGTATGCTTGTTTATTTTACTAAGAGGCACTATCAGTGCTAGAAGTGTGAGTGGCAATACCTATTCTGCAATAATAGATAATCTTTTGAGAGTGTTCGGCTATGTCATCTGTTTTTTGGCTTTGGCTTTTTGTTGGGGTTGTGGGTGTTCTGTTTCTTTGATCAGTTTGTGTTAGCTGGTTGATTGTTTTTCTAAGGAAATTTGATGATGTTGAAGTTAAAAATATTTGAATTGCTGCTTAAATATAATAAAAAAAGAGGTGGGTGTGTGTTTAATTTGAAGTTATGTTCCATTGTATAGAGGATTTTTATAGAGGATTTTGAAAATATGTGTGAGTGGTTGTAGATTTTTGTTTCCTTTCTATTTATAGAACCTTGTATATTATGATTAGCCTTTGCTTTTCCAGGGCTAAGATCATAGATAGCAAGTGATGAAGCAACCTTTCTTTTATTGGAAGTCAGGTAGGGGAAAGGTCTTTCATTTCCTTTCCCAAACTCTTGGTATTTGCCAACCAATACAGAGGTGATTGAAAGTGGTGTTTTAAAACTAAAATAAAATGGAAAAAGATATTCTTAATGCTTCTGCAAGACCTGTCTTCTTTTTACCAAGAGAAGGGGTGGCTCACTGATATGACCTTTCCCTTCTGGGGCTATTTTTGAAGTATAATTTAGGTCATAACTTCTTAGAACCTACATAGCTGAAGTTAGTTGCTAATTCTAGCTGTATTAATTTTTATTCTGAATTTGAGACATTGTAAGACCTTGTTTTACAAAAGCATTGAGTACGCATGATTTCTATGAAAGTCTCTAAACCTAGAACTTGTGGTATTTAATACAAAACGGGCATTTTTGTTCATAGAACAGCCCAGGTTGGAAGGGACCTCAGAAGATCATGGAAAAGGGAGCCTATATGAAGTTGTATAGCACCCTGTCTAGTTGCATCTTGTTGAGTCCTGACAAAAGCTGGGTTTATTAAAAGGTAATGCCACAATGGCAAAGCAGAATTTTTTTTTTTAATATTTAATTTTAGACTTCAGGCAGTATTTTCCTCTATTACAACCTTTGAAAAAAATAGTTCATTTTGCACTGAAGCTGTAATTACCACCTCCTGTTTCTGCAAAGCCAAAGAATGACAAAATGAATAGGCTTTTTTTAAGGTATTATATTTTAGGGGTTTGATAAAGGATAACGAGATGTCTGTCTTCAATAAGTTACTTGTAGTCTGTTTTATGTAATTTGAGTCTAGTCATCTTTCTCCTATTTATTTTAGATTTTCAATTTTTCTGTTGCCTTCCTAAAAAGTAGTGGAGTATCTCTCAGCCATTATTTTTTGTCCATGAAGGATTTGAAGGCGAATGATGCACCCACTGGTTCAGATAACATTTTCATGCTGCCTAAATCTGAGAATTATGTGGGTCTAAACTAATAATCATAGTGTCAGACTTGAGTGTGAGTGGGGGAAAGTATGAACTGAGTTAATGCATAAGGATGGCTCTCTGATTGTGGTTGCCAGTTAGCAGGGAAAGCAGTGATTTTTAACAATGTGTGGGCATTACAGAGATGATCTTTTTGACTTGGCAGAAGCTTATAAGGTCATTCCTGTCATCTTTGTTTGTGTCCTTGCTCCTTTTTCCATCACCCTATTTGGGTAATGAAAGATAGGGCTGAGCTTATTCAAGTGTTTTATTTACAAAACTCCCATTCAGGCTGTAATCTCCCTTTCTGTAGTTCTTTTTGCTCTATATGCAGAGCAAAGTCTGTTGCTGTTTCAGGACAAGTGATATTAGCTTGAGTATTTAGAATTGTAGATACCTCATAGGACTTCACTTCTTTCTCCCTCTTAACCATAATCCAACATCACAGCTCTGCTGCAGTCCTAAAAACATGAGTCTTCTAACCAAGTAAGATAATTTCTGTGTCTATCTTCATAACATCTAGATTGTAAAAGTCAGCTCCATAACTCATGAAAACAGTATCTATTTCCATGTCTGTAAGGCAAAAATGTAAAAAATTGTGTTGTTCTAGTTCTGTAAATTCTTCATGCACATAAATGAGACACCTGCTTGTGTTCCTATTCATATGCGTAATGTGACCAGTAATAATGTGACTTAAATCAACCTCCATAAAATTGGAAAGAAAGAACAAAATTATTATTGTAATATCAATTTTTAAATGCTCTAAGAACGTGCCTTGTCAGTGGAAAGGATAGGAGTAGGCAGGTAAAATCCAGGTCTGCACTGGCTTTTTTATGTAACACTGAGTAGGGATGGACAAGAAAAAGACCTTCATGATCTTTAGGTTAGAAGCTGTCTAGCCGTAGCTCTACCTGTCCCACAGCACAAAACCCATGTTTCTTTTGCTTTGTAAAGAGCATCACATAGAACTGTTTTACAAGTATTTTCTGTCCTAGAAGGACTTTTCTCCTCTCTCCTCTCCTTATATAGTATCATGCTGGAGTTTCCTGTCTGGGCTGAACTTTGACCAGCTCATTTAAGCTGGAATTGATCCCTCAAATACATCTGTAAACTGCTCTGAAGATTGTAATTTTTGTTTGGAAATGATGTTTCATTTCTTTCCCAGAGCTGTAATTCAGCATTAAATACTGGGCACATGACAGATTACAGGACAGCAAAATAGGCTTTGAAAAAAACCTTAGACCTTCCCATGTTTTGAAATGTTTGAGAGGAAAAAATCTAGTGACTCTTCAGGTGTGGCATTTCAGGTGTAACTTCCTAAAAAACTTCATCCCCAAATGAAGTTAGGTGCAAAAGAAACCCAAAGGAGAATTAAGGTGTCTTCTGAATTGTTCATTTTTCACTCTGTATGGTGTTCAACTGTTCTGTTAAAGAATGTTTTGGTAAGTGAGAGGAACAGCCTGAGCCTGTAGATTCTCTTGGGCATGGAACTGAGGGAGAGGATCTGATCATGACATGAAGGGTTCTGTGGTAATAATGCTTTTAAAAGAGGAATGAATTCCAGTTAAGGTGGTGGACTTGGTCTTCAAAATCCATTTCTCTGCTTACATTTCAGACTTAGTCTGATGCTACACCAGGCACATCAGTGTGCCTTGATACTTTCTGTACTATGGAAAATCAGAATATTTTCTTTCTAGAGAATTCTAGGTCACAAGGTCTATAGGGGCAAGAACTTGTGCACACCGCTTATCAGGCATAATGCTCCCATGGTAAGGCCCATAGGCATAATCGTGTAAGAAGTCTCTGTACCTTGAGGACTTAAAATGTAGAAATCTTGCCATTTTGATTGCAAATAAGTTTTTGTTTGCACAGTATGACTGATATTTGCACTATGCAGGTAAGCCAGCCACTCGTTTCTACGATTCAGTGGCACTTTTTTTCTACTGCTTGGCTACTGTATGTTTTTCTGCAGCTTGTAAATGCGTGTCATTATTTTTTATTGCCTACCGTTTTCAAACAGATTAATTCATACTCCCCTCTTCCCCTTTCTTGTAGTCGTCTTGCTAAACACTGTGACATCTGCTGTCCGACTGTGGCATTGCAATGCTTCCGTGTGTGCTGCTGAAAAATGCAAGCACTTGCTGGAATTACATAGCTGACTTTCAAATGGAGCACCCTTTTAGTTGAAACTCATTTATTTTCTTAGAAGCAGTTAGAACTACAACATTGGGATGTGTAATTTCAGTCGATCTAAGTTAAAGAATTTCTCTGAAGTGCTGAAAGTTAGAGTACATCTAATTCCTTTCATTGCCACCCTTGAGAAAATAACTGCTTAGAATTGTAGATTTGAGGAAAACAAGTGTTGATGTTAAATAAGTAATTTATCTTTTCCTCCTTTGCCTACTGTAAGAGCAAAAGCAGGAAAATGCCCCAAATAAGGTACCTTTATCAAGTACCTAATTAGCTGAGCTCTTATGCTTCAACATAAGACAGGTTGTGGATGGGATGTTAAAAAAGGAGTCCTTTTATAGCCTAATTTTTAGATGAAGAAAAAACTTGCATTTGATCACGGCTGTTGATTTTCCTGACGGTGCCACAGCCTGTGAATTGTTCCGCATGGCTATATGAAACTGGGTTTTTTTAGTACACATCACATTCTGCATGGTTTCAGCTTTCCCTGCAGCTTGACCTGATACAGCTTTGTCCGTGTTACCAAATACTGATACCCAGCAGGAGTGGATTTGTAGAGTGAAATAGTTGGTGCTGAGGGCCTGTTGCACACGCTGCAGTTATTGAAGGGTTTTACAGTAGGCTAATTAGAGTCTTGTCCCAGCAGCTGAACATCCATAGCATCCTTTAGCATACATTCTGGAGTGCATGATTTTGTTTCATCCTATGGGTATCCAGTTTGTGCCCTATCAGACTCCTCAAATATGTAGCTTAGCCTAAAGTAAGCAGGAATTCTTTGAGACATTGTGTCAAGAAAGATAAATGCATTCCTTCTGTTGAAGAAAAATGCTGATGTAAACCCAATCATTGGCTACCTTCTCAGTTGGAGCTGAAACTGCCTGATTCCCTGCCTTTTTGCACACTGAGTCACCAAAAGGAATGGAGATTGAATTTCTGGGACATATGTCATGGTAGCTGTAGGTTTCCAGTTGATAATGTTATTTCCATTAGCATGCTGATTGAACGTTTTTCCCCATAAACTTTTGAATTTTTATACCTCCAAGTCTTTTGTACTACTCACACAGTGAAACAATTTTAGATGCTCTTATTCAAAATCTCTTAACATCACAGGTGGCACTAAAAACTAAACAGAAAACCAGCATGTCATTCTGAAGGAAAAAAAAAAAAAAAACCACAAATGTGTAGATCTGATTCATTAATCTTTGTTAGTGGCACTTAGACAATATTATTGAGCTACTCTGGTAAAATATTAATGAGGACTGAGGTATTGCTTAAATGCAGTTATCACTGCAGTGAGGCATTTTAGATGCTTCTTCTAACTTTATCATTGACTTTCTGTGTAACCAATTTTTCTTAAATTCTTAATTTGTTTTACTTTTAAGACCCAAGGACTCCTGAGGACGTGTAAATATTATAACATTTAATTTACAGACCCTGATATCTTAATATCAGGGTGTGTTACAGGTATGTTAGAAATGCTACAAACAAGTTGAGACCTTTAAATGAAGGCTGTCTCTCTTTATTTGTCAGCATGACTTTAAGTATTAGAAGAGTGACAAACAGAATGTTTGATCATATCATTGAATGCAACCTTGAAGATGACAAAAAAATCCCTCAATATGTATTGCACATTCAACATTACTTCTTAAGTTTTTTCGGAGACAAGACATGATTCAACTCATAAAGTTCTGGTCTTCTTCATACTACTGGTTTATAATATTAATCTGGGAAGTCTTAATATGGATTCTTATTTCCATGTGAATATTTGGTAAGGTCTTCTCAGCAGTTAAAATATTAAAGGATCTGTACCTTAAACAGTACAGACTATTCCAGGCATCTGTTTATTAGTCTGTAAACAGTTTGTCACCACAATATCTGTTTGGAAGACAATGCGACGTTCCAGACCCAGCTAATGTGTATCTGCCGGAATCGGACTCAAAAATTCCATGAGCTGCATGATAAAATCCCGTATTTGTGATCATTGCCCAGTATGGGTTTGAACTCTCTTCCAACAGATACATGCATTTTCAGTAATGCCTGCAAAGGTGGTGCTACAATTTTTTACCCCTACAGTTTTTTTCAGGAGCCATGAGAAGGTGGCATTTTATGTCAAGTTCAGTCCTTGAAGTTCTAATATGACTTAAGGTTTCATTAAAAAAATAAAAGGGAAAGTTCCAGGTTTTCGAAGTTGTAAGTGTAATTTGAGATACAAACTTTTAAAGCTTTCCAATCTGAAGGTACTATTTAATAAAATGAGAAGAAGGGCAGCCCCTTCTTTCTCCTCTCTAGCTGGTGTGGCCTCTTTTACCAGTTCTGTGACAGCAGGTTGTCAGGCTGCTAATACTTGTTAAAATGGCCACTTAGGCAGAAAAGACATATTATTGTAGTTTAAGGAGCATTTTACAGGAACACTGTTTTCTGCAGAATACTTTTCACTCAACTGTACATTTTTATAGTCTTCATCTCTACTGTCCAATTATCTAAAGTTTCAATTTCTTATTTAAAATGGTACTTACTGTCCCTTTCAATATATTTCACTGTCTCTCTCTTTGAAAATCAGTTTGTAAAAGTCTTTACCTGCAGAGATGAAATATAATTTTAAGGGCAGCTGTAACAATGAATATTAACAGGTTTCTTTAATCTGTTCAAGTCTGTTTAAAAAGTATTCTTCTAACTACTGTATGTGAACTAGAAACGAATACATTTCACAAGTTTTCAAATGTGAAATGTTCCTCCATTTTCTTACACAATGCTGAAGCAGTACATAAACTTGTCAAAATACAAACAATTGACATCCATATGTAGCGTTCCATTAAGTTGGAACCCTTCAGGAATAAAGGTACTTTCTTTTAAACATGATCTGATTTTAGAGAAGTGGAATCAAGTGAAGATGAATTTACTTGGCGCCTTCAAAATACAAAGTCAATGATATGCACTTTAGAGGTAATGGATATTACTGAAACTCTTCACTTTCTCTTTTTTTTGCTTTCACATGGTATGTTTTAGGTTAGGTTAAGAGATAAGAAATATAGTTATGGCCAAAGAATCCATCACTTAGGTTGTAGTTTATCCTGTAATTACAAAATCATATCTAAATATCAGCAAATGTAAGATCACACTATTCTTAAGACTGTACAAGACATTTTCAACATATTACAGAAGAGGTATAAATAGCCTTACATCACTTCATAGATCTGTCCCTCATCTCCAGCTTTGTCATTATTAGCACATTCAAAACATGCATCTGAGCTGTCTTCACCTGATGTACCAGAGCACCTTCTAGTAAGTGGAATACATTGTAAGGTTATTTTAATAGCATGGTATAAAACATGTAGTCACTACGAGGTATGCCTTGACATGCAGACAAAATAAGCCTTGTATGGCCTTGAGCAGTCTGGTCTAGTGAAAGGTGTCTCTGCCCATGGCAGGAGGATTGAACTAAATGATTTTTGAGGTCCCTTCCAACCCAAACTTTTTTAGGATTCTGTGGTTTTATACATCTGACACTTTTTGGTCCACTAAAGAAAAATAATTGAAAAATTAACTTCCAAACTTTCAAGACCAAATTATAAGTCGCCTGGAAAATATATGCAATACATATTTTTCCCAAGCAATTAGTGGTGAAAAAAACCCTCTAATTTTCTATTAACTTGTGTATCCTAAATTAACATTAGTACTATGAACTGCAATGATTATTGAAGTTCAAACCATTTCATTTGAGCCTGCTCTTTAAATTTTCAAATGTTCTTAATGCAATTTCATTGTTGTATTGGAAATAAAGGCTTTTCAGCTGTGCAATAACATGTAATCATTGCAAGTATTTTATATATCTATAGTTACAATCCCCAGCAGCCAATCCCACCCCCACCAGAAAAACCAGACACCCAAGGCCTTTTTAGCCTGCTTCTAAATTCATCAACTGAAAAAGTAGTTAATATAATCTTGGCAGTAAACAAAACTTATCCTATCAACCTGTATCCTTATAGCTCTGGGTGAATCTTGGAAAGTTGTCAAAATCAACCAATTTGTGTCAAGCACTATAGCTAATAATACTGTGGTACATTTTTTATAATACTATGGACTACTTTTGTTGCCCTTCAAATAACTGCATTATTATGTCCTATATTTTCGTATCTTCTAGCAACGAAAAAAAGTTTTTAAAAGTTTTATTTTTAGAAGTGTGCTAGAATTGTTTTCACAATCATTGCATCTTCATGCTTAGTGACAGTTCCCCATGATCAGCTGAGCAAATTCTTTCACGTAAAATGCAGTGATCTGTAGTGATTATTGCTATCTGTTGCAATTCATAAAATCATAGACTAGTTAGGGTTAGAAAGGACCTTAAGATCATCTAGTTCTATCTTGGTAAAACATTGGTTTTGGGGTCAGTATCATGATCCCAGCCTTTGTACTGGTGTAACTTTTTGTTTATGACCATTGTATCTGCTGTATACCTGCAGTTTACATGGCCTTGTAGATTCTAAACATCGTGCCCCATATGGTTATGATAAAAGATAATGCTTATGGTGCAAGAACAGGCTAGGCCATCTGAGATAACAAAATAGGTGTTGTAGCAAGGACATTTACATGCCAAAGGCATTGCCTCCAGACAGTGTATCTTGATCTGCAGGACAGAAGGTGGAGAATGGCCTTGTAGAGCAAACTGGCTGCACCCTTGTTGCACAGCATGCTTTGCCTAGATCCTAATACATTGTTATTTTTCTTTATATAATTCAGAAAAACTCCCACCATTCACCCAAGTCATGACGTGATGCAAAAAAGTATGTATTATGTTTCTTGAGGCATTGCATGATGGCAGCGCAGGAAGGCAGCAAGCCTGCTCAGGCGGTGCTGAGGGATCTTTAGTAGTGCACAGAGTGCAGTATCATCCATGCTGTCTGTAGGCAGTGCTCCCTGTAGTAAATCTTCTTCAAAACTTCCAAAATTTGTGTCAGAAAGACCTAGCTGGCTTATTCTGAGAAGCCCAGAAGCCAAGAGGTCTGTGGAGAACCGTAGCAGATCACAGATCTGGAACAAGGGAGGGAGCAAAATCGTGGAACAGTATTGGTAACAATGTGGGTATTTTAACTGTAGCTTCATTGGTTAAACTTATCTTTTCTTTAAAATATATTTTAAATGTGTTATTTTGGCTTTGATATTAGTTGAAGTTATATATGTGTGTTTGTATAACGATCTTTTGGTTTTAAACTGTTATTAAGATGTAATATGCAGAAGTGTTGCAGAAATAAGTCTTCGGCATAGAAAGCTCAGATATCTTTCAGAATTCCTTTAAGGTGTGAGTATTCATAGCATGACTTTCAGTCATTCCTACTTGATTGTCTCACTCTGGTGAAGTACTTCCATTCAGTTGACAACAGTCTCAGACTGGAGAGTGATTAACTCCTTCACCTTAATTCTTCTCTGAGACTTCTACCCAGTCTTTTTCTTACTCTCAGAAGACTCGCTGTTGGAGTTACTAGAAGTTAGCTTTACTCCTCTGGATTTATATTAATGATTTGTAGTACAACACAGGGTCAAATTGCCTTAAAAGTTACTAGGATATAGAAGCAGAATTGAGAGACAGTAAGAGATGTTCTTCCACTCTTCCCCTCCCCTCATCTCAAACATCAGCCAGTGCAAAGCATGCACGTGTTATATGATGTGTCCATGACTGCGCAGTCCTCTATATCCTTTGATCCTCCTCCTCCACATTTTCCTCTCTTGCTTTGTTAAAAAAGATCTGGCAATTTCCCCTCTGCCCTAAAAATGATGAATTATAATCAAATTTAAAGTGGAAGTTTTAATTATGTGCATGTGAATAAGGTACTCTTTTCAGTATATTCATTTTCATTCCAAGCGACTTGCTAAATATTTTATATTTGTTATTTCTGTACCCTCATCTAATTGCAGAATTAAAGCAACTTCAGAGAACAATAATGATGATAATGAGATCAGTAAGGGATTACAAAGACTGAAGTTCTCATGCAAAGAAACAATCAAATGTTCAGTGAAAATCATTGCAATTTGAGGAAATAGAGAGAACATAGAAACCCTTAGCCCACTGCCCTTTTTCTGTAGGCAGACCACCGTGTCTTAGATGATAGTTTTAAAATGAAGAGTAAAGAGCTATCCAAATTACAGATTGGTTTCAAAGAACAATATTCAACCTGCTTTGTGCAGAGGATTGGACTAGATGACCTGCAGAGGTGCCTTCCAACTTAAACTATTCTGTGATTCTGTGGAAATGCTAACTCCACACATGGAAAACTTGAATTCTTTAGTAAGTGCTTTTGCCAGTGTCTCCTCTTGAGGCTAGTTTCTACAGCTTTGTTCAGCTTTAATAACACCTTTCATGCTCCTTTTGTAATTGCATTAAACTGGCATGCCATTCTTGTCGAATACCCACATTAATTTGTGTATTGCCAAATAAGAAGCCGTTAGAAATCTGTGTTTACAAATTCTGGTTTATCAAGCCCTTTTCCAGTGCTCCAGTGTTCAAGAATAGTCCTATGTGAAATAACCTAAATCCATTGCTGCCTTTCCTACTTTAAAAAGTGAATAACATCAAATTATTCTGCAAAAGCTTTGCTTGTTTGTCAAGTGAGAAGGAGTATGGGGAGGAAGCACCTTTCCCATCAACTTGTATAGAACTAGCTCAGCCCTGGGAAAGTCTGGGAAATGAATAGTCCTTGTAGCCTGTCTGGATGGCATATTAAAGAAGAAATTAATACTTAACCTTGAGACAGAAGGATTTCAGGAGGAAACTTACTAAAAAAGTTGCTCACAATTCGTGGTGCTATTTAATGTTCTGTAGTAGCAAAAAATTACTGAGAATGCATAATGTGCTTGGTGAGGTAGCGCATCATCGCAGTGAAGAAATTGTCTTCTGCTTTGCATCATGGCCGTATATATATTATGCTGTTTTACTGTTTGCTGATTCTTTAATTGTTCAAATACAAAATTCCCAGCAATTCTTGGAATTTTCATTACATTGTTTATTTTTTATGTAAATTTGCTAGAAATATTTGTGAGTTTAGTAATATTTAAAGCGGTATGTAGTGATGAGGTGATAACTTTGGTGCTTATGTAAAAAATTCTCTCGTCCTTAATTATGGGAGACTTAGTCCATGTTTTTTGTGAATTAATGCAGGTTGAATTTACCTTAGGGAAGCTATATTGATTTATGCAAGCTAAAATTTTAACCTGGGATTCCCTGTGTGTATAATAGTTTATGTGCATTGTTATTCATGCATAGCGAAGTAGATGTTAGTTGGAATTTTGGAGGATTTAAATTGAATGACCACTATGTGTTTTATAACTGGGTACCACACTGCAGAATTACGGAATTATAGGATTGAGTTTGAAAGGGACTTCTGGAGATCATCTGGTTAAACCCCCTGCTCAAAGCAAGATCAACTAAAGCAAGTTGTTGAGGCCCCTGTCCAGTTGGGTTTTGAATGTCTCCAAGTGTGAATGCTCTACAGCCTCTCTGGCTGTATCCTTGCACTGGCAAGCCCAGATCTGGACACAGTACTCTAGATGTGTCTTACCAGTGATGAATTAGAGGAGAAGGATCCCAAGGAGAGCTCCATGCATTTCTGCTGCTCTCACATACAAGGCTATTCCTGCTCCTTGTCTTCTTTGCTAGTACTTCCTAAAAAACCTGAATGTATCAATTACCTGGTTGCTGCAGACAGGTATTTCTTGTCCGCATCATCCAGCATCCTTTGATTGCCAGCCAATCCACTGCTTTCTTACTTGTTGGTGGGTTTTCACTTCCCTCCTTATTACTCACAATTTAATTCCTCACCAGTTGATGCCCACCCTATTGGAAAAGACGCTTTTGCCCCATGTGGTCAGATGGATCCTGTCACTTGTTAGCAGTCTTCCATTTTCAGAGAGGGTCCCATGGTTGTAAAATCAAAGTATCTTTTTGCAGTGCCAACTGTGCAACTGTCCTCGTTTTGGCTAGGATAGACTTAATTACTTTTTTATTATTTGCTTGTGTAGTGCTGTGTTTTGGCTTTAGTCTGAGGGCAATGCTGATAACACACCAGTGCTTTAGTTATTGCTCAGTTGCGCTTTCCCTGATCAAAGACTTTTCAGTCTCTCAAGCTCTGCTAGTGAGGAGGGGCACAAGAAGCCGGGAGGAAGCAGAGACAGGACACCTGATCCAAAGGGATATTTTGTACCACACCACATCATGCCCAGTTTATAAACTAGGGGGGAGTTACCCAGAAGGGGCAGATCACTGCTCAGGTCAGGCTGGGTATATGTTGGCAGGTAGTGAGCAGTTGTACTGTGCATCACTTGTGTTTATTGCTTTTTCCCTTTCCCTTTTTAGTTTTGTAGTCTCTCCTCTTGTTATTTCTCTTATCATTATAAGTAGCATTATATTGTACTTTAGTTATTAAACTGTTCTTACCTCAACAGCGACAATCTGTTGTTGTCACGGGGGGAGAGCGAGTGGCTGCATGGTACTTATTTACCGGCTGGGTTTAAACCATGACAGCAACCAATTTTTGACCCACTGGATCTATCCACTCATCCTCAGCTCATTCCTTCTTGCTGCAGGATTGAGGAGAGAGCCACCTGGGCCCATTTCTCTCTCTTTTTGTTTTTTAATGTAATAGAAGTATTTCATAAAGAGCAATTTGCAAGTACGATGCTGACTTCTATTTCTGTCTGCCAAGTAGGCTCTGTAAGCATGTTGCAAATCCTTATGTAAAACTAACTCGTAGTGTGAGATGTAGGCAGTAAAAGAAAGGGTTTCTTTTTCCTTTTTTTTTTTTTTTTAATATGATAAGACTTTGCTTCGTAGAGGGACATAGATTCGTAAATTCTTTTGTCAAGGAGGATCACTTCAAGCAGTAATTGTTTTCTCCTGGTCAAAACTTTCTTATAAATCTGTAAAAAATTTCCTTGTTAAAGTACCTTTGTACATAGAGGATTTTAATGAAGGTAAACATTGCATTTAAGTAAGCATCTGGGAACTTCGGCTGAGAAGCAAAGTGTTAGCATCAAAATTCTTGAGAGGTGTTATGTATGTTGCAAGTAGCACTTCTGATTTAAAGACCATTTTGTTTTCTATGTGATTGCATGCACACAATACCTAAGAAAGAGACTTAATAAATGGACAAGCTCTTGACTCTTCAGTACTTGATTATGAAGGAAGAAGATGCCCTGGCATAGAGTTGTTGGATTTCTGTCATGCACAAACTGAGTCAGGCTCTGTTTTATTTTCTTTGAACTGTGCTGAGTCCTGAGATAAATTGGAGAATCAGCAAATACTGATGCTATATACCCCTACAGGTGAGGGTGTAGAGTAAAGCAGAGTTTAGAGAACTCACTGAAAAATGAGGTCAGTAGCTGCTTTGAAAATAAGTATCATTCTTGGGTTGCAAATGGAATATGAATAACAGACAAGATTGATCTTTCTGTCATGATTGTGTTTTGTTGCTGTTATCTGTTCTCAACCAATAGATTTATTTTTTCCCCTCATAGTCACGATGACATTTTAGAGAAGGCTTAGGAAAATATTTGTATCCTGTTCATCTTAAATTGCGTTATTCTTTGAAAATAATTCTTGAAGTTTCAGGCTTTCCGTATTTTTGAGCAGTCTAGGCTTGAAAGTACAAAGGAATGTCATTAAAAAGGCATCTATAAATATATATCTATACATACATACAGAGGAATAGATGGGAATGAAAATGGAAAAATGGGAAAGCAAATTATTTATTAACTTTTGTCTTTCTGTGACTATGCTACTACAGATTAGATCCTGATTCATGGCATCATAGAATCATTGAGGTTGGAAAAGAGCTTTAAGATCATTGAGTCCAACCGTCAACCTAGCACTGCCAAGTCCACACTAAACCACGTCCCCCATTCCTGTGCTGGTGTTGCTTATGTCTGGAACCTTCTAGAAAACTTTGATTACCAGACTTTTCTGTGAACCACAGTATGTACTGAGTGAAAATATAAAAGAAGGTGTCAATCCTGTGTGCCCTCAGAGCAGCTAGCACAGTCCCAGGGAAGAACTCATTTTGGCTGTCAACCTACTGGCTATTTTCTCTCTTATAGGTAGGACTGTTTTTTTGTAACTAGTTGAGAAAGAGTAAATTTGGTAGCATTTGGAAATGGCTGTAATTTGTTCCTTTAAAGTGGATTTACAGAACTTCTGAGGTGAATGACAAGTCCAAGTTCACTCCAAATCCTTCTTTAAAGTCATGATACAATGGGATTAAGAAGTCTGATTTGGGGGGAAGATCTCCAATGCAAAGAAAAATTGGAATTTTGGAGCATAGTGAGCCTTAGATTTGTTTCTGTAGCACATTCTGCCACGTGGGAGAAGTAGTTGATGAGAGAGGAGATGACATTTTCCTTCAAAATGCTATTTCTGTTCTAAGAACTTGAGAAGCAGAGTATATTAACAGAGCTATGTTATTTAAACAAAGATTTACCATTTACATTTTTCATCTTTTATTTCATAATGTGTTTATTCCACACCCTGCCTTTATGGTACCAAACTTTTCTCTAATATGACAAAAAAATCTGTCACATGACAACCAACTTTCATAATTGGAAGACTGCAAAGCTGCAAGTTAAAAAGCTGACTATCAAGCAGTAAACTCCTTATAACCCCACATTATCAACATTTAAAGAAAAACAGAAAAATACTGGCTAAGATACTCTTTTTTTCTTTAGGTTATTTATATTTTGAGTCTGGCAAAAAACCTGTGAAAAATCTCTTGTAAGGGATGGATGCTACATTGACACAGAGCCAAGGGAAAAGCTTTACCGTAGAAATTGTTCATTGACTCTGTGACTACAAGTGTGGAAAAGCAGAGAGAATTGGATAACATTAATTCAAGAAACACAGCAAAGCCAAGGCACAGGATTGGTGTATAAACAGCTTTAACTCTATATATTCATCTCAGTGGCTCTGAAAACAAATGAAAGATTACTGGGATAAGATTATCTGTAACAAATGCAAGGAAATGTATGAAGCAGTTGGAAAAGCTTTTTATAGTAAGAGCAGTTAAATCTAGTTAATTCTGTTTGATTTTTGTTTTCATAATTACTTCCATTGTTCCACTGAACTCCTGCTAAATGTCTGACATCATCGAGCTGTCATGCCCTAATTAAAAAAATAAATGAATAGAAACTGAATACCAACGTGATTAGTGTTGTGTTACATGCTTTAATATATGTCCTGCTCCTACTGGTTGAGAGCTACTGCATACTTAGCTGAGGAGATAATCTTTGATTTAAAACGAAAAAGCCACTGTGATAAGGTACTGTGGTTAAGGGAAGCATTTGACTATATGTGATGGTAACAAAAGTAATTCTGTTTGCTGTTGCCATGTGGTAAGAAGCTCAGGAGTAAGTAATGAGAAACCCAATTTATGTTAATTCCCGCTGTGACCCCCTCACACAGGCACTGTCCAAGTTAGTAGCATTTTATAGCTCTGTTAGAAGTAGTCAAGGATGAGCTGGCCTGAGGTTGCCGTATTCATGTCTGGTGATCTGTACATGTGCAGTAGGTTTTATAAATCTTGAACTGGGTTTGTTGTGGAAGTGTAAATCATTTGACTTACAGTAAGGCATACATGTGTGATCTACATACAGCTGCTTTTGTGGATATTACTTATTTAATCAGATTAATTTCTAAAATACGATTATATGATACTCTTGGAGCACATGCAGTGCATTAAATTCATGGACCTTTAGTGTATCTGTGGCACAGACTTAAAATCTTACCGTGTCTGGAGGAGTGAAGCTGAGACCGTGTTTCAAGGTACAGCCCCCTGAAACTCTCACAACCGTTCCCTTTCACTGTGGGCTAATTGTGATCTCCCTTGCTTTAAGATAAACCCAGTAAAGGTGGCTGAAGTTGCAGATGTTCATGGAGTCAACAGATAAAGAGGAGCCACTGCCTCTGTTTTGACTGGAGTATTGCACATAGATCCTGTGCTTAAATTGGCCAGTTACTTCCTCATCCTTATTTTTCTTTTTCTTTCATAGTTAATGCAATGAATTTCTGAGTACAGGCATTATGTTAGCGCAGCTTGTAAGACTGGAAGCTGTCAGGAGGAACACTGCATAGATTTGTGTAAATGAAGTGAGCCGTCTTAACAGTGCTTGTTATTACTGAAAAGACTAATAGAGCTAGCAATGTCACATACAAAGTAGCTGCTTTCTAAGATCTTTTAGGCAGGTGGCCATCTGAGTCAGTAGGAGCAGTGGATGTTGTAGAAGTCTGAAGGCAAGTTCATATGACAGAAATATGTCCTCCAGGCAGTGTTATCAGTCACTTTCCTTTCATGATGTGTATCAATCTGGCACACCTGTTGTAGTGAAAGGAAAACCAAGTCAAAGAACTGCAATATCTTCTTTCAGTTCATTTGACGATGATGTGTTAGGTAAAAATTTGTAAGAGGAAAACTGATAATGGTGAAGTCCAAAGCTCTTCATTTAAGCCAAGTATCTTCGTTACCATTCATGGACATTTTATATACTTGCTTGTGTAAGGTTTGCACTTGATTCACATGATGCATTGCCTAGTTTGGACAAAAAACTACTCAGCAGGTGTGGTGATATTATGCACTGAAAATGAATATTTAAGACTCAAGGGAAGTTATTTACAACTTTAGGGAGGTGGGAAGACAGTGTAAACTTCCTTTAAAATAATTTATGTCTCTTTTCTCTTTAAAAGCACCATTAAAAGAGATATATCCATGTTTCCTAGGGTGATCCGTCACAAGCTGACTTGTCTATGGTTTTCCCAAATATCTTCCTACTTAAATAAAACATGTGCATGAATGTGCAGAGTGATTTGTCTGTTTTGTCTCAGTGATGACAATCTGTAGTCAACTGAATTAGCCAATTTCCTACCTTTCCTTTATAGCTGAATTGGGAGTTCAGTGTTGCTTCTTATACTTTCTTAATGTGTTGTGGTACTTCACGTTCATGGGGTGGAAAAGCTAGATTTCATCCCCCATGTCGACTGTTCAGAAACTTGCATGGATATTTAAAAAAATATATAGGAAAAATAGAATTATTTATTACAAATGCAGCCCCAGGATGAATCCACCTCCATCTCTATGCCCCCAAGCTTCAGAGCCTGGTTGTCATTACCCCCAAAACTTCTATCAGTGTATTTGTAACAGCATGATTTCAGAAACATTTAGCGTTGGCTCTTACTTTAGTACCATAGGAGCAGTATCTATCCAGTGCATGTTGCATTACAAGATGTGGCTATTTGAAAATGACCCTGCTAGTGAGTTTATATTTTCAAAGGTTTATTTGTCCATGCACAGACTGATGTCAGTGGTGCATGTGGTGATCTTAAAGGGAGAAAAAAAATAATTTCCTACTTAAAGTAAGTGATTCTGTGCATTTCACAATATACACACATATAGCAAGTGTGAAACACAGAAGCCAGGAAGGTTATTTGTGTTTTTCAAGTAGGCATGTAAAGGACTTTCTTCAGAGTAGTTGTACAAGCTATGTGATGTAAGGAAAAGAAATTAAATTTAATCATTATTCAGATACAGCGAGTAAAGATTAAAGTTCTCCACAATTTATCTGCCAAATGTTTGTGTCTGACACAGTGACTCTAATACCACAGTTGTTAATATTAAGTTTGTCCACATATTTTGTGCAAAATATCTGTGGTGAGGCATTCATTGTGTTGAAAAGCTGACACAATGGATGCTTTTTGTGCTGCCTCTGGACAAATTACAGTCCATTTTATCAGTTCCAAGGTCAGAGTACTATCATGGCTCTTAAAATGTAGAGTAGTGAAGTGGGCTGTATTGAATGTTTGAGGAACAGCTCTAAATTTGCCTGATTATTGCAGACAGGTATCTCCAATAGCAGAGTTCTTCGTATGAGCCCATTTCTCTTGTCTACAATTCTCATTTTTGCTGTAATTTCATTTCAGAATGACTTTCACTGCTGTATATGTAGAGTTGTAGAGTTCAGCCGTATTTTCAAGGTACACAGTAGCCATTGTCAGTGTAGAAGTGCTTTTATTGCTCATTTCAGCTCTACTGCTACTTTAAGCATAAGCCAAAGGGCACTGTTATTAAACACCTTGTACTGCCAGAGTCTGCGTTTCTTTCCCTGTCATTCTTGTAGACCAATTCTTCTTTTTTTTTTTTTTTAAATGAGAAACATAAGCCCTTTCACACAAAACCTGGAATTAGATTTGCATGGACTTAATACATCCTTTCTTTCCCCACCCTGTCTAGTCTAACGCTAGCCTTTCTTCCTTCAAATGATGTAAAACATTGTTTTTATGCCTTGCAAGCCTGCACCGGTTTTTCTGTGAATAAGAGTCATCAGATTATTTTGCCATCTTGGCCTCTCTAAATGCAGCGTGATTGTTTTAAACAAATTAAGATCAGAATTACTTTTTTTTTTTCCCTCATAAAAAGTGGTACTCTCCAGAATCCCTTTCTTTTCTCACAGCATACAATCTAAAGTTCTTGATACCTATTTTGTGACCAATGAAGCTTTCTTGCCCATTTTGCTCTTCTCCCCTTCTATAAAGCAGTTCATCAGCATTGCTTTTTTTATTAGCAAAGTGAGTCATTTTAATAACATCCATCTGTACCCAAAGTGTACCTTTAATTTTTCAGTTCACTCTTTTGAGTTCATGACCACCTGCAGCCAGCTCACTGATTTGCTGGTGTGACTTGCTCTTTGGGAGCAGGTGAAGAAATAGGGGTGGCTTTCTCTTACCTGCCCAGGGGCACCAGCACACATAAGCATCAAAGGACCCAGAGTTTCTGTAGAGTAAAAGGCGAAAAGAAACAAATAAAGGTGATGTCTCATTGTGAGACTAAGTCAATGTTATGTAGGTGATACAATGTGTTTTATTGACTTACTGTCTTAGTCTGACTTCTAAAACTTGCTTTATTATTGCTTAGTCCTGGATAATTTTGAAGTGGGTATTGCTTTGCCGTTGTGGTAACTATCTTTAGCCTTGTACTTTTATCTCTTTCGGAACACTGGTGTATCTAAATTTCTGTATGGAGATAAGCTGTTAAAATATTTTATTTTTCCTTTCCTTTGCAGGGAATAATATGTGGGAGGCTGTGGACTATTTGCTTCCGACATAGGAACAGCACTGGGTTGGGAATCTGCACTCCTGAGAGAATGCTGGGAATCTGCAGAGGGCGACGGAAATTCCTGGCTGCCTCTCTGACCGTCCTTTTTGTCCCTGCCATTACGTGGATTTATCTGTTTGCTGGGAGTTTTGAAGGTAGGTAGGAGGAGAATAAAGACTGGAGGTGGAGGGCTGGGGTGTTGAATGTATCAGGGCAGACAAATGTGGGTCATTGATTTTATTGAAATAAATCTGGTTTGACTTGCAGAGGAAGTAGTTCGCAAGGTACGGATTTCAGCGAAGGGCCTTCCTTACCGTGTTCTCACTGCCAAGGAGGATGTAATTGCTGGCCCAGTTATTTGATTTTTTTCTCATTTTTTAACTTGTACAAAGTGAAAGAAACCCAAACAAATCCATGTGACTCATTTCTTTTCAGAGTTTTTCTGATTTTTAAAAGTTGAACTATCCTATGCTCTGTAAGATTTTACTTTTAATTGAAATTAACATCTCATTTCAGATCTGCCCTTAGTATTATTTTAAAGTGCTTAAAAATTTTTATTCTGGGCACTCTTTGCACAACTCTGTTTTTATGGACCTGTGTGTTAGACTATGTATGTGTAGACGAGACTGAGTCTAGTTTTGGAACACAAAGCAGGAAATGTATCTAGCTGGAGGGCCTACAGGACAAGCCAGGAAAAAGTGTGTCTGACATGGTTCTTTGCATCATGGACTCTGCTATGTCATAGAATCATAGAATAGTTAGGGTTGGAAAGGACCTTAAGATCATCTAGTTCCAACTCCCCTGCCATGGGCAGGG
>WYDI02036068.1:0-16183 GCA_009867235.2 Psittacus erithacus | reverse complement strand
AGTTAGAAACACAGTGCTGCACCAGCCACTAAGAAGGAGAAAAAATGACTGCTACTGCTGAACCCATGACAGTATGTGATGGGACAACTGTGCTAAGGAGATGGGGCCTTGGTCACGGTCCTAAAGCCAGACAAAATGTGCCTATTGCTTTCTTCAACTTAATTTCTCATGCATGCTCACTATGTCATCAGCTTCTCTTCATTTTGATTCAGCAGCTTGATGTGGGTCCAGAAGTCTGGTCTATTGCTCATGGAGGCTCAGCTTGTCTGTGGGTTTGCTACAGAACATGATTTTAAGACTTTCGATAATATACTTTCTTTCACCTCTTCCATAGGCCATTTACTGTGTGATTTTTCTCCCTCTTTGATATTAAGTGTGCAGACTTGTCTATAGCCAGTTTCCCATGTGACAGATCTTCTGGTACAGTTACCTCATGTCTCTTGAAATGCATGGAGATGCTGTGCCTTGACTTCCTCTTGCCTCTTGATCTCTAACTAGATGCTGGTGACTATGTGAGGATACAGGAATTCAGGTTTACTGGATTAGTTCTGTTGCTGTCCTCCACACTGCACTCACCCAACACCTCAGGTCAGTCCAAGGCTAAAAATCCTCAGATTTGCAGACTGCTGTCAGCAAAACAAAGCAGGAAGCCCTCTTTCCTCAAAGGTTAAAATATTTTTGATAATAATGAAAAGACCTGCTGCTCTGTCAATGTTTGCACTATGTTTTTGGAAGTTAGACAATGTGGAGGAAAAAAACAAGCATTATTGGAGGACTTGATGTCAGGTCTCTGTCCTTTGTGTTTGTAACACCTGAGTCAAAGGATTGCTTTAGAAACAGATGAAGCCTCACCCTACCAGGAGGTATATTTTGAGGACAGTTTTTGAGAGTAAATCTATTTAAAGACATGGAGGGAACAGAAAATAGAGAGGGAAGTTTACCAAAAATAGGACATGCTAGAAGAAGTGCTTCCCTCCTTTTCTTCCTCTGGTAACTAATGCTTTGAGACAAGGTGTTGGGTGTCTATGGGGGTTTGAAATAGTGTCAGTCAAACCATTTTTAGACGTACTGGAGAAAGCAGTAATTAGTGCAAGAAGCAGTAGTAATTAGTGCAAGAAATAACTGGAGAGATGAAGGGGGTATCCCAAAAGCCTGCCTGGATGCACTGAGCATCCCAGCACCCATCCTCCAGGATGTCACAGTCAGGTCCATGAAGGGTGGGTGGCAGAGCCTGCTGCCAGCCAGGAGGGCTATGTCAGGCTGACCTCAGGCTGGGGAGGGGATGATTTGTAGCTGGAGGTTAAGGCTTGCGCAGGAGCAACAGGCGCCTATGGTAAATCTGGGGGCCCTGCTTGTCCTGGTGGACCAGCGGGCAGCCAGCCAATGTCTGTGGTGATGGATGGGGCCTGTGATGAGAGCCAGTCCTGGCTGAAGGGCTAGGTAGGATGTTTGGCATACAATGAGGAAGCCATGAGGGACACGGTGGGTGAGGTCTTGCCCAGACTGCAGCAGATGTGTGAGCTTTCCATTGTCAGGGTAAGCCAAGCATCGCCTGCATGCTCCATGCTGGTGGGCAGGGATTGGCATGGAACACACTGCATGGCTACCCCTACTTAGCAACCTTGCCTGAAACTTCATGCCAGGCTCTGGCACACATGTGTATGTTTCGCCGTGTACCCCAAGTTTCCCTAACTCCTGGGAAGCCATGCTCAGCCCTATTGAGATGCTTTGTCAAGCTTCAAAACTTCATGTTCTGTACGCAAAAATATCCCTCTGCCTCCTCGGAAGGTATATCAAGAGGAGAAATGAAGATGTAGTTAACATCTCTTCCACTCTGCAAGTGCCAATTATGTGGGTTTTTTTTCTCAGATGGTCTAGTTTATAAATATAGCTAGCTAAATTCAGAGTAACTGTTTTCAACCTGCATTTAGCACTTAAGTGGGCTGGTTCTATTTTTGGGCTGAAGAAGCATTTGTGTGCCTCAAATCCCATCTCAGTTCTTCTAACTATATCAGCCAGTCTAATAAAAGGCATTACCTCTTCCTACAGACTTTGCCTTACATACTTCAGGCACTGACTGCAATAACGCTGCTGCTGCTTCTTTCCTGTTGCTTCTGTGCCACCTGCAGTGCGCAGCTTGAATGCACAAGACAAGGATGAGGGAATGCACATTAGGGTGTTTCCTAACTTTACAGTCAGTTGCATTTGTGAGCTTAAAGACGTTCCTGGAAATACAGCAAGATCTAAGTTGGAAGGTGGCTCTAGAGTTCGTCTAGTCCAGCCCTCTTCCGTGCTGGGCTAAGCAATTTTGATCTAGTGCTCAGGACCTTATCCAGTGAAGTTACAGGTACTTCCAGGAGATTTTACAGCCTCTCTGGGCACATGCTTCAGTGCTGAGTCATTCTTGTTGTGAAGATTTTTTTCCTTCCATTCAACCCATTTTTCCTTCATTGCAACATGTGGCTGTGGCCCCCTTGCCCTTTCACTGTGCACCTCTGAGAAGAGGGTTTCTTCCTCTACTGCTCATTGCGTTGCGAGACTGTAATTTCTTTCCTGCCTGTCCTTAGTGGTCTCATCTCTGGGCTGTACAGAAATGTTCCTCCTCATGTGGCCAGTGCTCCAGCCTCTTAACAGTCTCAGTGTTCAGCAATCTCTGCAGGATTCTCTCCAGTTTGTCAATGCCTTCCTTGGTTTATAGGACCCAAAACTGAACACCATGGCCTTACCAGTGTGGAGAGGAATAAGTGCTTTCCTTTGCTGGCTATGCACTTCCTTATGTAGCCCAGTATGTGGTTAGCTGCCTTCACTGCAAGCCACACCGCTGTCTCTTGTGCGACTTGCCCTAAAGGATCCCTCAAGTACTCTTCTGCAAAGCTGCTACCTATCCAGTTTGTCTTTAGCATGTACTGCTATGTAGGGATAGGCCTTCCCCAAGCTGTAGATATTTTACTTCTCATTTTTGACCTTTCAGAGGTTTCTGTTGGCCCATTTCTCCAGCTTGACAAGGTGTCTCAGACTGCTTTTTCTATCCTCTACTTTTTAAGCATGTAGTGTTCCCTCCTCTTGTGCTTGTGTTTATGCTATACAGACATGCTCAAAGACCTAGTTCCTCCTTAGAGCAGTGTTTCTTTTATTATAGACTATAAAGGCATGATGGGATGGGTTTTTAGAAGCCAACTACTCTTGCTTGCAGTGGAGCTAGATAGTCTTGGAAGGGCAAGGGCCTGTACTGCCCAGCATGTTTCCCAGTGCCTTTGGAAACTTTCACTTTCTTATTGGCCTCCCACTCAGCACCAGAAATTATGATAGGATGCAGACCTATTCCCTGGCAGGAAACACTGCCATGAGGTGTTCACCTTTGCTATCTGCTCATTTGTGGGGTCACTAATGAGACAAATTAAGGGAATTCCTGCTCCTGAACTGTTCAAGAAAAATATTTCGTAACAGACACTTTGCTTTTCTTTCTCTCTGTGTCTTACCTTGTACTTTACTTCATTGCCTATCCACTTAGACTTTAAAGCTTCAGCTTAAATGAGGACTGAACTAGAGGCTGCTTCTGTGTTGGGGTTTTCAGACTACCATGATCTGCCCAGAGAGGAAATGAAAGGACAGCATCTGAGTATGAACTTATCCCTAGCTAAATAGAAGCTCTAGACTTCTCTTCAGGGTCGTCCCAGGCTATATTCTGACTGGGAAAACACAATTACTCTCCTTTTCTGCCATATACCTAGCCAGCCTACTGTTACATTTCTAGAATAGATTTCTAGGTAATGTCCACAAGATGTTTTTGTTTCTGTTTAAAGACAGAAAATAGGAGTGAATCTAATTGGCTAGGCAGATCCTTCTCAGTAGCAGCTGCCACTGCTTCTCTTTTATTCAATGTGCTGCAGTATGCCTTTCTCTCCCATGTTTCTGTGAAAAAAATCATGACCTTATTATCATGCTTATTTCCATCCCTCCAGTGCAAGTCAATCATGGGAACAATTAAGCATTTCTGGAATTAGAAGTGACAATTAGCAGAGAAACAAAGGCAAGTATGGAGTGGCAGGAAGGGAAAATTGAATGGATTCTTTTCCCCCGCCTCTTTGCTCCATGTATCATGCTTTTGTTGAGGGAATAATAGTTCTGCCTTATTAGATGTCACTTTATAAAATTTACTCTGTACTACCTAAAACCTACCCATACCCACACATTTTCCCCTACTTCTCCCCAATGGTCCTTCTTCCAGTGAACCAATCCCACTTAAATTTATCACTTCTTGATATGTAATTCAAGGCTCCAGCTGCATCATATTTAAATAGGTGCTTCAAATATCATGTAATAGCTAGGGGATTCTATGGGTTATCCTGCTGTGTATGCTGGCAGGTCAGGATTTGACTTTCTGGCTGTGTCTATCAGTCTCCAGTCTGTTTTCCTGGGTAGCAAGAGCTGTTAGGGTTCTTTCTTGGCCACAGCAGGATGCTCGTTTCGAAACTGGAAAAAGTAAGGCATGCTCTGTAACAATGAAAGCGGTTTTCTGTACCCAAACTCCTAAAATCTT
Organism: Psittacus erithacus; assembly: GCA_009867235.2. NCBI lineage: Eukaryota > Metazoa > Chordata > Aves > Psittaciformes > Psittacidae > Psittacus > Psittacus erithacus. Next base: position 11,643 of record WYDI02036068.1, on the reverse strand, counting down.
TCTGGTCATGCTACAAGCATGTTTTCTGCTTTATCTCCCTCATTCGGTCTCTTCTTGAGGCTGAATTAATTCTTCCACCCACCTATATTTTCTTCTCATTTTTGGGTTCAACTCACTCTCTTCTGGTATCCTCCAGCTGTCCGAAATCTTTCCTGAAAAGCAGTGCCTGAAACTGGGCATAACATTTGGCTGAAGCCTTTTTGTGCCAGGCACACTGACAGGAAAATTCCCATTTGCTATGTGTTGACCACTAGCCTGTATATGCCAGAATGGTATTTGTCTTTTTCCCACTGTTGATTTGTGCTGACCATGTCATTCACTATATTCCCAAGATACTTTCTAAATGGTTTTCTACTAAGCCAGTTGTTGCTGGCCACTGGGCAGCTGTTTGTTTCTGCACATACTGAAGTTCATCCAGCTGTTCTCAGAATTTTCTGATTTATCAAGAGCATTTTCAGTTCCAATCCTGTCTCTAAGGATGTTTGCATCCCCTCTCCATTCCATGTCATCTGCAAATTTAACAAGCATACTGTGTATTCCATCATCCATACTGTAAACAGAAATGCTGGGAAAATTAGATGCAGATTCAGGATGAATAAAATACTGCTCAGTACCTCTTCCATTCAGACAGGGAACCTTTGTGACTACTCTGAATATAGTTTTACAAAGTTTTGGTTTGTTTTTATTTTACACCCATGCTAAACTCTCTCCACCTTCTTTTGTTTGTTCATAAGAATGCAACATAAGACAGTGCCAAAAGCTGAAGTAAAGTCAAAATATGCAACAGCTACTGCTTCTCCCCTGCACTAACACTCTTAAACCGTCATACTGGCTCCTCATTTGTCATCTGAGTGCTTAGAGCAAGTTTTTCCAAGATGTTTTTCCTCCTCTTTTTCTTGTTGGAAGTTGAAGGTAAAGTTGCTGAGCTTTTACTCATCTCCTTTCTCCCTTCTTCACTTCTTTTAAACACAGACCCTGCACTTATGCTGTTCCCATCATTGGTGGCTCACCAGTTCCCAGCTGTCCATCTCGAAAGTAACTGCTAACAAGACTGAGACTGTTTCAGGCAGGTTTGCACATATGTTAGACAGATGTTCATCAGGTTCAGCCAAACGATCAACACATTACTCTTAAGTGCTGTCTAATCTGCTCATTCAGGCTATTAGTTTTTTTAATGTTTATTTACTCTTCCCTTGCTGATGTTACCTGTACCAGACACCTGCTCCCCTTTTCAGTGATAACTGAAAGGAAATGCTCAATTTGGCATTTTTGATTTCCTTTTCCCCATTCCCTGTTGAGCAGGATGGCTGTATTTCTTTGCTTTTTCTATTAATGTTAATGCATTCAACTCATGGTGTCTTATACTGTTAGAAATGAAGAGGCAGTGGTTCCATGTGTTTCTGTGGGGGACTGTATCCCTTCACAAGGAAACATGCCCTGCCATTTTAGAACTGCTGGACATAGGTTGTGACTCTATCAGCACTGTTGGCTCACTGGCTCAAAGACTCCCCTGGCTACAAGCCCTCCATGTTCACCATGAGGCAGGATGAGCTTGTCAGGAAAAGCTCTGGTGTGCTGCTAACGCAGCAGATGTGCAGACTGGCTTAGCTGGGGAGGCAGAAGTGGCTAAGAGGAACCTGCTTAGACACGTTAGGTTGTCACCATCTTGAAGAGATAAAGCAAGCTGCACTAGGGAGAAGTAAGAGCCACTTGGAAGTATTAGCTTACTGAAGCTGGCCTTGCCTGTTACTAGCACTGACAAAATGCCATGTGGGCATCCTGACACATGTTGACAATTAGCGCAAATGTTCTCTTGCTTGTTTCATCAGCTTTCCTATGGGCTGCCCTGGGTTTGGGATGTGGGATGTTGAGGTCAGGCTGTGTGCTGGCCTTCTAACATGACTTCCTGCAAGCTTGAGAGACTTTCATACGTTGTGTGGGTATCTGGCAGGGTGTGCAGCTGTTTTAAGGTTTTGTCCAGCTCCCTGGGGTACAGAGAGCTAGCCTGAGCGCCAACCTGCCCTTTGATTGCTGACTGGTCCTTTGTCTCAGTGAAGTACTGAAAGGAGTTACACTGTTTTCCTGCAAATTCCTGTCCATTTGGAGACTGTTCACAAAACCTCTTGTCTTCCTAATTCTGCTTCTGTTGTCTTCACTGCCTCACCCCCCAGGAAAACAAGGTCCTCCAGGACCAAAGTACCTGCGCACATAAGCCTAAATACTTCTAAATACTCCAGAGTGCAAAAGTGTTTAGTGTTATTAGGTTACTCTGAACTAGAGTACAAATAATAACATGAGTTACAAAAAGTTTTCATTTTTGATGGCAATCTCTCCATCCTCCCATCCCCACAAAAAGAATCAATCAGTGTCTTACCTTCCAGGAACAATAAGGAAAATTAGCCTACCATTTTTCTCAAGTGTTAGGATCATGGTGGTAACATTCTGATGTTACCTGAGCTTATTGCATTATTCAATGCTGAGTGAATAAATGGATGACAAAGTCATTACCAGCACAATTATCACCTAGTTATCAGCTGCTCTGTTTGTGAGCCCTCTGAGTCATGAGGGTGACACCGAATAAACTATGCCATCTTCATCTCAAAGAAGCTATGGTCCTAAGGCTGAGGCATATTAATGGGCATCTTTTCCTGGTAAGTATGTTCCAGGAATATCCTTGTCAATATTGGGTTCCAAGCACCATGACAGTTTGGCTGAAAATGTTGCTCTCCTTTAATAAGTAAACTTAATTTTGAGCCAAAATTAGTTTAATTTATAATCACTCAAACTGGCTTAACACACAAAAACCGGGGACCTGGGTAAATGCTGTGTGTGGTTCTGTCATTCATGTTCAGGTCAGTGGAACTCAAACACCCTGGTGATAAAGAGGGCCAGGCACATGCTGGGCTGCATTAAGAAGAGTGTGGCCAGCAGGCCAAGGGAGGTGATCCTTCCTTCTGCTCAGCACTGATGAGACACTTCTGGAGTCCTGGGTCCATTTCTGAGCTCCTAAGTGCAAGAGACCCATGAGCATACTGGAGTGATTCCAGCGAAGGCTTCAGGAAAAGCAGTTAAGGTCTTGGAGCATCTGATGGAGAAGCTGAGAGAGCTGGGGCTGTTCAGCCTCAAGAAGAGATGACCCCCTGAGTCTTCTCTTCAATGTGCTATTAAGGTGTATTAATACCTTACGAGAAGAACAAAGAGGATGAACCCAGGCTCTTCTCAGTAGTGCCCAGTGACAGGACAGGCAGCAATGGGCACAAACGAAAACACAGACAATTCCATTTTAACACAAGAAACAACTTTTGCTCATGGTGAGTGTTGTCAAATGTCAGAACAGGTCACCCAGAGAGGCTGTGGAGGGTCTGTCATTGGAGATAATAAAACCCCCAACTAAACATGGCCCTGAGAAACCTGCTGTAGCTGACCCTGCTCTGAGAAAAGAGGGGTTGCATTAGGTGATCTCCAGAGGTGCCTTTCGATGTCAGCCATTCTGTGTAACTAGAGAAGAGCAAAGTATCTTCACTGAGATGACAAAAAGAAAGGTGAGCCTACCTTACAAAACTGTTTATACTTAAAAAACATACACTGAGCTTGGGCTAAAGGAGGAAGGCCAAGAAGAGCCATGACTTCTTTCTATAAATGACATGAAAGAGTAGATGTTAAGGGAAGAACTATTGAGAGTAAAGAACTGCCACAAGATTAGCAGGTATAACGAAGTATTATCTGACTATGAACAAAGACACAAAATTAGGAAGACTAAGTTTCTAAAGCCATGCACCAATAAGAACACTGAAAGTTTCTGAACGGGATTATTTGACATACTGTAGAAAGGGACCTGCCTTAGGTCTAGTGTTAATGGTCAGGCAGAAGAGGCTGCTCTCTCGAGAAGCAGAATTCATGGGGAGATCTGGGGGAAATCAGAGACTGTGTTACTAAAAGTGCAGGCAGAGGCTGAGCTTCGCAGGAACCCACAGGTGTCTCCAGGTCTATCTGATTATTTGTACACTGCTGAAGATCAGAAGGAAGAGAGCATATTTTTGTAGCCCAGGCCTGTGTAAAATACTTTTTTCTAAAACTGGAAGAGTTTTGTTCTGTTGAAAGTTTTTGTCATCTAAAGCTTTCCTTTTTAAAGTGTACTTTGTCTTTCTTCTTTAAGTGTGTGCTACAACGATCCGTTTCACACAGAGAGAAACCATCAAGTAAGGAGCCTGACTCATCTCTTAGATAGTCTAGTAATGGCCTATAGAACAGATGTTAAACTTTACACCTCTGGACACTTAAATCGTAACAAGCTTTTTAAGCCTTCAGAGAAAATAAAACAGGGAAAATGGTACTTTGCCAAGAAACAAACTAGTTACATGACAGTAAGAAATCAATTTCCAGCTGAAAATAAGAAAGCAAGGAAGATGAAAAGATTTTCAGGTAACTTTTGTTCCAGCATTTGTCTGCTTCCAGCACAGGCTGAATCTTCCTTCCCTAACAACAGATGTCCACAGTCACCTGTAATGGGTGATGGTGCCCCAGCAGATTTTTCTTCTCTGCTGGAAATATTAAAGTTGAAAGTGCTTAAAAAAAAAAAAAAATGTAGAATGGAACTGACAGACTTATATGTGCCTCAGAAGAGATGAGTTAGATGTGTCAGGGAGTATAGTGCTGAAAACCAAGCCAGTTAAGAACTGCTGACAGTGTGTTGTGGAGCTTGCCAAGGCGGAATACTAGTTCCTACCTTTGTACTTGGCTGGTATGACTAAAACTGAGCAGTTTAAAAAGTTCCTGCATTCCCAGGAGGAGTTTATAGCAAAGCCTGAACTGTTATAGAATGATTTCTTAGGGAGCGAAGTACCAGAGCAGCTTGTAAGCTGGCTAAGGTAAAAAAAAAAAAGAAAAAAGATGGAAATGTTGAATTTGAATTATTTTTCTGGGTGGATTGATTATGTGTGTTCCAGGAAAATAGAATGGGTTTAGGCAAAATCACCTCTTTCTCCTTGGCAGAGACATGATCCCATGTGCTGCTCACTTGCACATTTGTATGACACACCTACTATGTTCTCCAAAACCTGGAGCCCAAAGCTGTTTGCCAGTGTTTACCCTTTCCTCCATTGCCACTTTGAAATGCTGTGCTAGGTATACAGTAAAGCAGGATCTTTCAAGACAGTGATCTGTGTGGGGAAAAATCACTGTTAGTCAGCAGCTCTGTAGGAACCACATATTCAGCATCTTGTCCTGCAGCACATTTGAGATAATTTGTAAAAGAAGCTCTATGCATGCTGTAGATTATCTGTTTATGCACAGACAGTTGCTGCACTCTGGCTGGCCTCTCCTGGTGGGTGGGATGGAAAGTGAATTTGATCAGTCAAGCACGTATACCTTGCAGAAGCTGCTTGTGTTGCTTGAGTTGTTGCCCTGGGAAAAGCACTAACAATGTTATCAGCGCTCAGAGCCAAATGCAGGAGTGAGAGTAAGATACTGGATTCATATAAATGAGTAATGAAAGCGGTTGAGGTTCAGCAAACTAAGAAGTGACTAGGCTAGTGTGGGCTGGAGAACTGGCGTTTCATACAGATGAGAGTAATTTTTTAGAGAATTTGTCCTTCACTGTGGTTCTTATAGCCAGGTTTTCATCTTCTGTAAGATGTTAGCTGATTTATCAAGGGTGATTACAGAGAATTAAACAGTGATGTTTGTAGGACCAGGGAAGAGGTGGCTGCTGACAGCGAAAACAGAGGTCAGGCTTGACTGTAACAGCCATCCCAACCAGAAACTGGCAAAGAAATGATCACAAATAAGAAGAGGTATTTCTTGTATACCTCCAACATGCTACCACAGTTTTTCAAGAACAGTTATCCAGAACAAGGGAAGTGAGGCCACAATTTCATTCAATCTACTTGTGGGTATAACTCTTGGAGAAGCTGCATTATCCATGTTCCACTGGATTCTACGCGTTATCTTCTGCCATACAGTTAACCAACTTGCCAAAAAGCTGGCTACTTTCCATCTTGGTAAATACCCTCAACCAACCTTTCTCTTGCGCCTCTGGGCTGAGACACCAGAGTAAAAGAAGGGATGGGAGAAAACAGAAGAGGCAAAGTGCAGGATTATAGCAGGATACAGCTCGATCTTACAATTTTGAAAGCATTTTTTGCCCAGAAAACATTTTCCCCAGAAACAGTTTGAATCAATATAATTTCTGTGAGGTAGTGTAACTCTGGTATAAAGTTTAGTAGAAAGCTGCTAAACAGCAGTAATGGCAATCTGCCCTTTGATTAAATGGTCAAAATTTTTATCAGCCTTGGTTTGAATTAAGTATATTCACAAAGCGAAAAACTGCCATTGTCCATTATCTACCAAAGAGGCTTGTTTTGAGAAAGTCAGTCTTAGGAAAACAGCACTTTGAAGTGATGCCAGTAGCGCTCTAGAGAAAAAGTTGCCGTGACAGAGGAATACACAGCACAAGTCACCTAAGAGACCCATTCTTTCTCTTGCCCAAGTTTATAACTCACAGCTAATATGTATAACCATGAGATTATAAGTGTATGATTTTGACTGCTGTATTCCTTAGCTAGGGTTTCTCAAGGTGTTTGTATATGGCCTGTCTGAGCTAACAGTTGCTTTAAAGTTGCTTTAAAGAATACAACATACTCTAAGGACAACTGCTTCCAAGCCTTGAGGTGACCTATTGAAGTCAGCAGAGATTGACAGACTAATTTATACTTATGGAAGGATCTGCTGTAAAGATTTAAGCAGATTAATAACCTGAGATTAATAAATTGAGCTGCAATGTAGTAACTGTCTTCTGCCACACAAATCTGTGTCATCTTTATTTTCTGCTAGTCTTTTTGATGACTAGTACATCATACATTCTTGTTGATGTGAGCTTGCTTCTTGCTGATGATAAAAATACAGAATTCATGTTATTAACATGACAATCTGGATTCCCATGATATTTCTTACTGCATACTGTCAGGAGAAATGGCATGAACTTCAACAAAGTAATACATTCTGACAATAACTGTTTTAGAGCACCTTCTGTATGTGCAGGTATGTAGTTGTTAATTTTGATGATTGTACAGGAGCGCCAGAAAATCTGCGGCTGTGATTCACTCCATTTCAAGTGACTACAGGTTGCTGAGGAAGTATTTGAAGATATCTGCAACAGCTTTCTGGTATTTGGTATTTCTGAAGGAAATTAAAGTAAGAAATATTCCTAAACTTTAGCACATAAACTAAATGTATGTTAACTATTGTTTTAAATGCATTATCTCCCAATGACTTTTGCCAGTTTTTTTCCCCATGCATCTGAGACATTTAACCCTTTTTAGCTACACTGAGAAAATAAATTATTTATGTTCCTTATAAGACTTTTCTCTATCTTCTTGCTCACACATAAAAACCAAACAAAACTAATGAACTTTGTGGGCTAACAGCACCATTCATTTTTCTTTATTCAATCACTTGTGGTCTTACAGGGGGTATCTGATTTCCTAATTTTTGCTTCTTCTCCAACTGTACATGGGAAAGTAAACAAGAGCAGAATAGGGAAGTGTTAAGAGCTATGCCTCTATAGAAAGTTAGTTTCCAGTCTGCTTAGTCTTTTGTGCTGATAGCATTTCCATATGTAAGCATCATCATGTTAATGGAGAAAGGAGAAATCACAAGGAATCACAAGACAAATCTGTGACAGCAGCTCCTATAAAATAAGCACAGCATTAGCTGAATAGGCTGTGCTGGATTTCAGAAGTAACAAACTTACTGTCCTTCTGTTTCCTCCTTGGTAGGGCTGCATCAGGTTTTGTGCCAGCTTTGATGCAGAAATGCTGCTGTACAGAGGATGACACTGGCCTTAGGCTGCCAGTAGTGCCACACACACCTTCTCCCTGCTTCTCCACCAGTGACAACTTAATTTTGGCAAATGGAGGAGGTGCCAGGAAAGATGTGCTTCACTATGGAAGTAGAAAGTGAGAACAGGGAAGACATCAAGTCCCAGGTGCAGAGCCATCCCTGATTGGCCCTGCCCAGGCTCCTGTAGAGCCTCTTCACACCCTGCCCATGGCACAGGATGCCATTTCAGCCCAGTCTGGATGTGTCAGTCCCTGCCCATTTCTCTATCTTATCCTTTTGTATCCTTCTTATTTTACATTTCCTACTCAAAAACTAACCTTTTCTGCTCCTGATAGCTTTTTAGGCTGGTGCTCTCCATCGACCCAGAGCCAATCCTTTGGATTTGCTCTGAGGATTTCACCCTAGTTATCCGCTGTCTTTGGCACTGAGCTGGAGAGCTTTTGTGTGATATTGACAACCTGTTGAAATGAAAATGAAAGGCAATGATGAATGTGGCACAGTTGACAGCATAAGTGCTTTTTTTGTTTAGGATGAGTAACACACTGCTCAGTGTCAAAGTACCTGAAAAGATTGTGCAAAACAAGGGCTTTGCATTAGTCTGAGCCTTTGTATTTACTGGCTGTAACACATGGAGAGAATCTTACATATTCTTTTTAATCTGTAACAAACTTTTAATCTGTTTGCAAGTGGAAAGAACTTTGAGTGGCTCTAAAACTTGCCATAAGGTTTTTTTTTGTTCATGCCTGGCCATATTAGCTCTTAGTCACAAGCAACTCATTCAGAAGCTTTTATCAGAACTGAACTTTACTGAAAATGCAATTTTAAAAGCAGTGCCAGAACCTGTAGCAAAGGAAATAAATATTCTGTGACATGACTTCACATTTTACTCTTTTTCATGCATTCCTATGGACTGTGAAGGCTTAAGTCAAAGGAATGGGAACAAGGTCTTCAAAGGCTCCAGAAATACAGGCACCCAGGAAAGATATGCAGGTTCTCATGTAGAAAGCTGGTACTGCCGTGAAGAGAAACAAAGGGTAAGCGTGGCAAATGCTGTCAGCCCCTCTAGCAGCACCTGCATGGGTAAGATAAAGCAAAACCAAGTAAATAGAGTTACTGAAGTTTTCTAAATGTTGGATCTTGGAGGGAAGGCCAAAGGAATAGACCTTGTGAATGGCATGTTCTAGGCAAAAATCTTTCTCCTTTGTTAGTATAGATTTTTTTATTACCTCCCTATCTTTTGTACCAATCATACTGGGAGACATGGTTTAGCTCTGAGCAAGACAAATGCTTTCTTTTGTCATTCCTGACTCACCCCCACCAAAAACCTTATGTCATCATGGAGAAGTCTCCTGACCACACAGGCTGCAGCCTGCATTGGTTTATTTCAGACTGTCACTTTTGCTGGGATGTTGGTTTTGTTCCCTGTCATGGAGGTAACAAAGCTTGTGCTTTTGATTACCTGTGTCCTGTCCTCTAAGACAGGACTTCGTTTGACTTCCTTATTTTGACTAGCTTGTTCTCGGAGTTTCTGAGGCTCCCTAACTTTTTTGCACTGACCCAGTGTTTCCATGCCTCTGTTGTGTGCCCCTGTTCTTTTATATCAAAGCTTCCCAATCTCCTTATTCCCGCTCCAAGCTCTGATCTGACCTGCTACCCTCAATATTTGACCTTACAGCTGCATCATTTTAGAGCTCTAACCTTCAGGCTTGGAAAATCAAAATATTAAGCAGGAGATTTTACCTACCAACTTTCCTGTTCTTGACCACTCTGCTGCCTGAACATGAAGAATTAAGAATTTACTCTTTCACTAAGCTGCTGGTTCCGCTTTGTACCCATCCCTTTGTCTCGTAAATGTTACTCTAACTAGACTAGATTGCTTTAGAGGACTTTGCCATTTTGCAGTTTTTGTTTCCAGTGTATTTAGTGTGTACACATTACAGTATTTATACTGTGCTTTTGAAACATAGTTTGGGTGATTCTGCAGCTAAGATACTGGAGTGTGAGACTCATGTTCCCTAGGTTTTGCTAGTGTAAACAGGAAGATAATTAACCGTGGCCCAGTACTCTACACGTCTATACTTGTCTACAAACAGAGAATTCATGATGTGTTGCCATGGATAAAGTCAAACCTGCATGAACTTAGGATGGATCAGGGGCATAGTGTGGAATATCTATAAAGCACATGTATGCAAACTTTATCTAGGCTACAATGGTTGATTTTTGTGCAAACTTTTATAAATATTTTAGATGTAAAAGTGAAAAATATGACATTTTGTCTTCTGCCAAAGGGCTGAAAGGGGTTAATGGTAAACACCCTAGGATAATTTAAAGGGGTTCCTGAGGGATTTGACAGCTATACATAAAAATCTAATAGCTTATAAACCTGCGCAGTTCTGGATAGCAGTCTGTTTCCAGAGAAGACAGGGAATTTGCATGACCCTAGTGCCATTTTTCCAGCTTTGCACAGAAACTAGGAATCAAAATCTGAGTTATTCGCATACATAAGTTGCTACTGGGAGCCTAAGACCAAAATTTTCCTCTTTCCATGGACCATGTGTAGTCCTTTCTATGTATAAGGAAATAATCCTTGGTTAGTGGTCAGTGGAAAAAAAATTCATAAAAAGTCTTTTGAAAATTTTTTGTCTTTTTTAATGTCTTTAAACCCCCCCAAACATTGGTTAGTAGATGTTGGAATATCTGGTACAATTTTTGAGATCTGATGAGAGGAGAGAAAGTAAAAATACTGAACTATATGCAAAGAACTAAGCTGTCCACTTACATTATTGTGTTATCTATGTGTCTCACTATGTAGGAAGTGTATAGTTGCTTCAGTATTTTCATTCAGCAAACAGAGGTTTCCCCTCTTAGAAAAAGAAGCTGCAGTTTTAATAAAGGGAGAGAGTGAGTGATTGAATCCTGTTTGCTCGTAGCAGAGAGTCAATTCTTACCTGTTTTGTGCCACTGAGCGTTCAGACCTGGAGCCACTTTGCTGTAATTCAGCGGGCTTGAATTATGCCCTGTTAGAGTAACATTTGGCTTCTGGATGTGTGCAATAGTCTTCATTATATGTAGCAACTAGCTGTTCATATTTAACTTTGTATATGATCTCGAAAAGTTATTTCTGAAACTGTTGTTCTCATTTGTTCTATTCTAGACTGAAGAATTACTTTGAAATGGCTCTGTGGATGAGCCAGATTCCAGAAGATAAAACAGGTGAGGGCTAGGACAGCTCTGATTCAAGCAGAAAAGAAATATGTCACAAGTTATGGTAATAAGGTGCTCTAAATTGTCAGAAGGAAAGTCAACCAAAAGTTGCATCAGCTGTTTAGATTTTTCCTGACAAAATGTGCTGTCATCTAATGAAGTCAGATGACATCATTCTTATACTACTTTCACTTCAGGCCTTATCTGAAACCAGTAGATGTCAGTGGAAGACTTTCTAATGCTGAAGAAACCAAGGGAACTGCCAAATCATCTCTTTGAGTCTGTGACTGATTCTGTCACAGACAGATTCACAGCACTCTGGTGCGTTAAAGATGTCTCAGGGGATGGTACATGAAACCCTTCAGCTGGCAGAAATGTGGTAGCTAGATTTCATGCTTATCATGACTAGGTTAAGCCCTGAATCACGTGCTTTTATGTGCCCTTCTTAAGTTTCTTTTCAGCTTTCACTTATCAGTCCTGGATGCTCTAGTGTCCTGGGTTCAGCAGCAGCAGTCATTTTTCCCCTTCTTAGTAGCTGGTGCAGTGCTGTGTTTTTGATTTTGGTCTGGGAACAGCAGTGATAACACCGATGTTTGTAGC
>WYDI02036066.1:0-19474 GCA_009867235.2 Psittacus erithacus | reverse complement strand
AGATAGGCTGAGAAAGTTGGGGCTGTTCAGCCTGGAGAAGAGAAGGCTGCATGGAGACCTCATAGCAGCCTTCCAGAATCTGAAGGGGGGATATGAAGATGCTGGGGAGGGACTCTTCATTAGGGACTGTAGTGACAGGACAAGGGGAAATGGGTTCAAACTTACACAGGGGAAATTCGGGTTAGGCATAAGGAAGAAATTCCTTACTGTGGGGGTGGTGAGGCACTGGAATAAGTTGCCCAAGGAAGTTGTGAATGCTCCACCCCTGGCGGTGTTCAAGGCCAGGTTGAACAGAGACTTGGGTGACATGGTCTAGTGCGAGGTGTCCCTGCCCATGGCAGGGGGGTTTGGAGCTAGATGATCTTAAGGTCGTTTCCAACCCTAACTGTTCTATGATTCTATGATTCTAAAAATGCTTAAAGTCTTACAGATCTCTAAGAATTCAGTTTAATCTTATCCGTCAATTAAAACAATATGTTAGGAATAGAAGACTCTGGTAAGGCTGAAAGAATGAGTTGCAAAATCTGACATACTTATTTTTGTGTATATCTACTTATAAATTTGATTCTGTTGTTGATTTTCACTCCAAAATTATGTGGGGGAGTAGGAGGAGTTGCAGCCTTGGTATTTTGTGTTTGGCTGTCACCTTGTAATATTTGTGTTTGCAGCTTTTTTGAGTCTGACAGATTCTCAAGCTCCTATACAAAAGCAAATTCTGTATTTTGAAGCCAAATGATGTGTATATTCCTTACATGTACCTTCTTGGCTAATTCTTATTTTCCTCATGCTGACTGACTCAAAAATATTTTAGTAGACAGCAACAGAATCACCATGGCCATACTGACAAACTTGCTTCCTGGGCTGTAAAGAAGCAGCAGAGCAGACAGGACTGTCTGCTAGCTGAATGTATGGTCCCTCCTTTAATTTTCTGAAGGAAGTAACCTTCATTATGCCTTACAGTCCTTATAGGACACATAAGTGTGTGAGGAGGAAAAAAAGACCAGAAAAAGCACTTCGTATGTCTACTTTTTCATAGTAGCACACAAATTGAAACTACAGATGAATGACCAAGATAGCAAATGTTCTCTAGTTATTGCTTGCTGTCAATATTCCAATTCAAATTCCAGAAGGAAAGCTCTCTTATTTCCTTTAATGTTAATAGAACAGAAAATTAACTTTAACAAACTTGATTATCAATAGCAATACTACATAGAGAAGGCAAAATAAATTAAGCAGTTATGTATTTTTGGGCAACTAATGTCTGTCATTTGATCTGAGTTTCAAAAATGATAAAGCCTTGCAGTTCCACTAACCTTTTGTGCCATTGTAATAAGTTAGCAGTTCTGCAGACCCAGATCATGGTACCACCACATTCCATCTTAAATGTAAAAGTATCTAGGATAGTGGTCATTTGGGAAATTTTTGCTTTTGCATGCAAATTGCCAAGCATCCCTAGGCCCATCTGTTTGGAAGCCCGATATTTCATAAACATTTGTACTTGGTGTTTCAGAGAACTTAGGTTCATTGGTTTACTGTACTTAAAGGCAACATTTAAGAAATTGAGGTTTTAAGTATTTTTATCCATTACTGTCAATGTTGTGTGAATGCTTCTACAGCTGGCATTATTTTTACAGTTATGTACACTATGGCTAGGCTTCTTTTTCCAAGCTGAAGTTCTGAAGCAGACGATAAAACTGGCTCAAAAAGAAAAGGAAAGGAAAAAATTTCCAAAATACCCAACAAACCCCTCCTTCCTCCTACAGACCACTGCAATTTTCTGAATACCATGCAACATTTTTATACTGATTTTCTGATGCAAGCTGGGATCTCCACAGAAGCTAGCTCCATACCATTATGGCAGAAAGGCTGGAACTGATGATCTTTAAGGTGCCTTCCATTCCAAACTATTCTGTGATTCTATGATCATCTTGCACAGAGGGCAACCTTTAGCAATGCAGGTTTAGGATAAACTTAGTTATATGCTGCGGCTACACACCAAGCATCCTACTACTCATTCAATGAGCAAGCTCCTATAGGTGGAAAACAGAGCTCAGTCTTTATTGCAGGGAGGGTTTTATTGTTTGTTTGGTTGCTGGATTTGGTTTGGTTTTCCCCGAAAAGAAGCCTTTCTTTATGAACATCCTCACTAGTAAACATATAGTCTGTTCCATATAAAGCACATCTCAACTTGTTTGTTTTCCAAGTTTGCTCCACCAGTTCTCAGTGCCTAAACATACACCCACTCATGGAGATTTCAAAGCAATTTTTATAATCATGTAGCCACAATGTAAGGGATGACAGCTGAGCTTAAGGAACATCCGGGCTGCACTTCAAAATTCAGTTTCTCTTTTTCTGTACCTGATCCTTGTAGCTTGCAAATATGTAACAAACCTCTGCTTCTTTTATAAACATTATTGCCCATGATTTCCAAGAAAGCTTGAAAACTTAGCACAAATGTAGCCCAATGCTTGAAAGGTAAAAAGAAAGCAAAATCAAAGTTTCACAATAATTTTTTTTTTCTTTATGTTAACACTGCAACTTTGTTGAAAGTGCTTCTTTTTTTTTTTTTTTTTTTTTTTTTTTTTTTAATTTAGGGTTAAGTTTCAGTGTTAGCTAAGATGCCTGCAGAAAATTTTGTGTTTCATATTCAGAATTCAGTTACAATTTATACCATTGACCTAACAGGTTCTGTTGCCTAATGATAACGAAACTTGAAAACTGAAATCAGTAGATAGAAGCATATGACAACATAAATAGTGCTGATTTATATTTCAGCTTCTCCACACCTGGGTATCAAAGTAAGAAGAAAAGTCATGAGAGAAAAGTCATGAGGAAAGTTACTGGGAAGATCAGTGGCGCAGTCTTTCCATGAGTCACCTTGCGTCCTAATGTACAGGAAACTTTAGGTAGACACATTCATTTAACATCAAGAATTTGAAAATCTGTTTTCCTTTCCTTATTTTCTGCAAGTGTCTGGAGCATTCAGTACACATAATCTCCACAGCAGGAGGGAGGAAAAAGGGCTTGAGTTAGGTCACATTTATCTCTACTTTTTAACTTTACTTTCGTGAACAGAGATATGCTCTCAGTGTGAACTGTCATGGGGGTATGCCACAACTACAGTCCACATTGCAATGCCATCATAGTCCATTGTATCCATAATCTTAAATTGCATTAATAAATTTCATCCTTTAAGAATACAGAATTACTGCTGTGATGATAGCACAAGCATTAGAAGTAGTCTAACACTTTCTGTTATGGCTCTATTTTCATTTCCTGACATTGAAGAATGAATTATTTGAACTGAAATTTCCTGTTCAAGTGTTCACTGTAAATTGAAATTTCTTAAGAAAAGCTTAAATGAAAAAAACCTTACCAACATGTCTCCAATGGAGAATGGAAATGAAAAGGGAGTTTGCTAGCATTAAGTGCTAGGAGGGAACTTCTGAATTTTTCAGCAGGTGTCGTGCTCACTGAACAGTGCTGTTGTGTGCACTGATCTGCCTAACGGGAAAAAGAAAATATATTGTTTTCATAAAAACTTTTCAAAAGATTCCCAAAAGGACGGAACTTGGAGATGGCAGACACTTCAATTCTGCCACTTGCTTTTTTTTTGGACATGAGATTTTGCAATCTTAAAATATTTTCAATAGACAGTGCTTGACATTGGTATGAAAAAAAATACAACATATTTTTGTGTCAGAAAATGAGAATTGCTTTTTTTCTAAAATGCATTCTGAAAGGGCAAGCTAAAATTCTAATAGAAGGTCATGCTGAAAATGTCAGAAGAGTATAAATTAAAAGAATTCTTGTCAAGTACACAAACATAGTCCACTCAAAACCTCTCTCTTCATTTGGACCCATCCATTCTTGTAAACTCAGACAAGCAAAAGAGCATACCAAGCTGAACCTGAGATGCACATGTAACAAAAATGAGTTTGCAGGGTGGGTTAGCTCCATAAAACTAATTTAATGGTCAAACAGCTGAAAATTGGTATCTGCAGTAATTCTAATATATTTAAGTGTGAGCTGCAGGCATATCTTCTTGTCTGGATTTCTGGAATAAAATATTATCTTTATTGTCATGCACAAACTGACTTCCAGGATTATTTGCAACAAAAATTGCAAGAAAGGAAAATGCAAAACCTCCAATTAGTCCTTGGGAACTTCAATACAATGATCTCAAGGTATATTGCACTTTGTTGGGTCCCAAAGGAGTTCTGTAAAGGCCATGCAGTTAACCTTTCCAATATGTATAATCATATACATACGTGATCATAGAATCATAGAATATATTAAGTTGGAAAGGACCCATAAGAATTATTGAGTCTAACTGCTCCTTGCAGGACTCCCTAAAACTAAACCATACGGCTCAGAGCATTGTCCAGATGCTCCTTGAACTCTGACATGCTTGGTGCTGTGAGCACTTCCCAGGGTAGCCTGTTCTAGTGATAGATTAACCTCTCAGCGAAGAACCTTTTCTTAATGTCCAATCTGAACCTCCCCTGATGCAGCTTCATTTCTGTCACTGGTCACCTTCTTTCAAAATTATTATGATTCACGCACTTCTTATGTCCAGACCTGCTACCCTTTTCCCACCTCAGTCAATAGTACTGGAAACATGTGCTAGAAGCATTTTGATAAACTGCATAGACCTGTTGAGTTCTTCTTGAAACGATATGCACTGTAGATGAAAGAGAGCCCATTGCACTTAAAATGCTTGCTAGAATGCGTGCTCTTTTTCTGGAGGTTATGACTGCACACTAAATGGGAAGGGGACCTGGATAAATATAGGTGTGTTAGGAAAGAATACAGTGATACAGTAACACAAGACTGCACCACATGTAGAATACTCTATTACTTTGTTCCTTTCAATTCTGCAAAGGTTTTTTCAATGTTTGCTGAAATCCAAGATGTGCCTCCCTGTTGTGGCTTTAGGGAAAATATTTGAAGTTGCTGTTTCTGTATAATAGCAAATGGCACCTGTCACATCCAGATGCAGGAAGGTAGTGGAAAACAATGTGAGTTGGACTATACCCACTGGTGGGAAAGTCCTGCACCACTTAGATCTCCCAAAGCAAAAAACTTCTTAGCAACAATGGCATTAAAATTTGAAAAAATTACAAATTTTACAAAAAGCCTTTACTCTCATTAAAAGGCTTTATACATGCAAGTAGTAATTTGCAAGATTTTTACCATTAGCTTGATCCTTTCTTGATTGGAGATTACTGATCACAAAACTGTGTTCTTGTTTTGCTAAAACAAAAATCTATATTCTGAATTAGACTGTATTCTGCCTCTAAAGATGGATATTTCTTACTGAGTGTGAAGAATTTGCAAGGAATCTCCAGGAGGATATTTTCATGATAAAGCTGCAGAAGGGTTTTACCCTTCCTTGCAAAGAAAATTAAACAACCCTTACTAATTTACTTGCGGACAGCCAACTTATTCCAGTAAGGTTTGCTACAAAATCTCTAAAGGTGCAATGGTAACACATGACAAAAAAACCCCACTTCTGCCTTGGCCAACATATCACTTTCTGAGTCTTACTAAGACACCAGCCTTAGAGTGGAATACTGGAGATGTACACAGCCTTCCTACTTACACATGCAAGATTTATAAATATTTTGTGATTTACTTTGGGTAAAATTTGATCTTAAATGTAGGTCTTGAAAATTTTGAACTTTTAACTCTTTGAAAAAGCTGTTTACAGTTCAGAAAGATTCCAGCTGCAGCTAGGGCAGTACTCAACAATGGAGGCTGATAATTTAACTTTGAGACATTTACAATGCCTTTGCATGTGGTCAGTGGCCTTGCAAACCAAGAGACCACACACAAGCAAACAGAGGCTCTCATAATTGCCTAACATTTCCACCACCTGTTCTCAAGCCCTGTTATCAGATGTGAAGCAACCAGTAAAAAACAGTTTATAAGCTATAAATGGAAGCAGCTATGTCAGGGAGCTGATGAACATTTCAGTGCAAATTACTTGCGTAGCAGACTCTGTAATTTACACTACACTAAACTGATTTAAAGTATTGGTTTAGAGTTACAGGATGTCACAGTTGCTGTTTTGGGGTGGGGGCTATGTGTGTTGAGGGGATAAAGGAGAATGCAGGCAGGTGATATTTCTTGTTTAACAGATCATGTCAAAGATAATGCTATCTCCTCTTTGTCTTTTCTGCTTCATCTGTACCCCACTCTGCTACCTAAGTGTGAAAGCTTGGTTAGTTTAGATAAAATCTGCAGGAGCGCCTACCATGTTCAATCATTTCACAGTCTTCAGAGATGTCCATTTAGTGTGGAATTGCTGGTATCTCTATCTCCAATAATGTCAATAAAATTAATCTTAAAAAAAAAAAAGTAACCTTGCCAACGCTATTAGTTTAAATAGACTAGAACTGAGGGAAAAATATCTTTTATATGTATAGCTCAGATGAATACAAAGCAAAGGAAAGTATCTCCAAATCCAATTATATTTCCAAATCCAAATAGATATTTCTACATTATTCCTTGAAGGCGTTTGCTTTAGAAATTGTTTTAGTGGTAGCTCCTCTACACTGCTGACCTGAATAAAAATTACTTGCAATCAGCCTCGTCAAGAACTGGATATTTAGTATGATATATGATGTAAATGAAGTGTTCATTGGGAATATGTTGAATATGTGTGAATATCAGTCTTATTTCCCCCTGACTTAAAACTATTCCTATTTGTTACTTAAGCCCAAATATCAGAATTGGCCCGTTTCCAAAACAGAAGAAAAAATGAAGTTAACTGCTTACACGTATTTTGCCCTGTTAGCTTTGCATATCTTATTCAAGAAAACAACAGAATTCTAGTTTTGGTTTTCAGTAAACTTATCCTTGAAATTCTATTCATATGTATTGGCCCCTTTTTGGTTTTGGTGTAAATTGTCAGAGATGTGAATTCTTGCCTGTAACAGTCTTTTACTAGTAAGATTACATTAAAAAAAAAAAAATAAAGTCTGATATTATAAATATATTAGTCAAAAGCTTGTTTGTGATATAGAGGCATCTACTATAAACCCTTGACAATTACAACTGGTAAAAAATTATGTTGAAGAATTTTCCATACTGCATCAGTTTGGAAATTTCAGTCTCTCCAAAGTCATGCTTCTATATGTATAAAACTATTCTCACCTAGAAATCTTGTGAAAGCTACCTGATTTCACCCTGCAGACAAACTGTCAAGGTTAGTGTGATTTAGCACTGAAAGTATTCTTTACTGTTCCATGTTCTCAGCTATGCTATTCTTTTTTCATTCCTTAGGCAGAGAATGAGTATTGATACGAGTAATAATATTTACAAAATAGCCACTCACTGGTCGTGCACTGCACAGTGTATGAATAGTGCATTTATTTGTGATGACTGCATGAAAATTTAACTAGGAATTAAATTCTCTAGTTTTGCTCTCAGATCATAATCCAGATAAGGTAGGAAGTGTTACACTATAGAAATCTATGAAGTATCCAGATGTGACAGTTTTGGTCAGTTTTGGTACTGCTATCTCAAAATAGCCATTACAGCATAATTAAAAAACCTCACATAAATACACTAGACATTTTTCAAGGCTGTCTGTAGGGCTAGGTGGACTGGGGTCCAATCTGTTGCAACAGTTCTGTAAGCTGCATTGTTTTGCAATGGTGGTAATACTGTTTTTCAGTGTGGAAAATTTCTATTTTGTGCTAATTAGCTGAAGAATGAAGGTTTGAGACTTCATGCCCACAGAGATCGTAGGAGACTCTTACTAATTCTCTCAGCTAAAGCTCTTGTGCTATGCTAACCTTTCAAACTTTAGCAGTACTTTCTGTTCAGATCAACCTCAGTTTTCCTGGAAAGGAGATATTTTTCCATGAGCAAAGCCCCTTTTTAAAACATTCACAAAATAAAACAATGTTTTTGGCAAGATAGGCTTATTTAGAGGCTAGAAATGAAGTGTGAAAATTGCTGAAAACTGTTACTTTTATTGCAAATATTTCATATGTTTCTTACAGAACACATTCAGTTGTAGCAGGCAATATATTTTGATGAAACAACATGAAAAATATCTGAACTTTAAAAACAATTGTTTGGCAAGTTTGTTTTTTGGTTTGGTTGGGTTTTTTGGTTTTGGGTTTTTGGGGTTATTTGGTTTTTTTGGGGGGGTGGGGGGGACCTTGTTGTCGGTTGGTTTGGGTTTTGATTTCAAGGTGCCGTGCTCTGCCTTCTTGTATACACTGCCTCTCCCTTCTTGCTGCTCCTTCCACTAGCTTCAACCCCATGACCCTTACTTAGGAGAGTATTCTCTACTTTCTTTGATGGCTGACTGTGCTTTGAAAGTGTTTTCTAATGTGTTCATGAATTTCAGAACTTCCAAAATGCATTGCATCATTATGTGATTTGGAAAGAATCAACAAATTTGATATTTTTTCGTCTACTGAAGAGGCTTTTTTCTTCAGGCTACCCAAGCCATCTGCTTCCCTGACAGTTTCTGGCAAGGGAGCTTCTCCTACTTCTTACTATCCCTGATTTATTGTAATAACTTAAAATATCCACCATCAAACATTTATGGTGAGTACATCCTCTGTGGCTTTTGGCAAAGCTCCGGAATTTTGCTTCAAGAGCACTCAGGCAGCAAGTGTTGAGCCCACACAGATTCCAGTATAATCTGATAAGAGCCACGTGGAAGGGAGGTTGGAAACTGAATGTAGTTTCTGAAACCTAAGAGGTTTGCATTTTTTTATTTGTTAAGGAGTCAGGCAGATTCTTACTTCTCAAACAATGTAATTTCTCATTAGTGTGTGCAGCAACAGCTAAAGCAAAGGGAAAAAAATCTAAAACCCAATGCAAAACAGACCTAATATCCCTTGGATTTACAGATTTTTTCTTATGCAAACCTGGATGTAAGTTTGTGTCCTTGAGCACGCAGTTGTAGAAAAGAATTGATAACAAATACTGAACTTTTATAGCTGTGAACTGAATATAGATAATTCAGATAATCAGCTTGAATCCAGGCCAGGATAGCAGTAGCTGAAGCTCTGTGTGTCATGAAAACAATTGTGAGGTCTGTTAAAGATGGGTTAAGGAGTATAGAAAGCTTTTCATTATCCAAAACTATGTGGAAATGATTGTGGGATGGAGAAGGAATACTATGACTTACTTAATTTCTCTTTCAGACCTTCGTAAGAGCCAGCTTAGCAAAGTGGAGACTGGCTCTGCTATTAGCTGCAGTATAACACTTGTAAACAAAAAGGGGAACATCAACCCTTACTAATTATGAATAAACACAGATATATTGACAGTGTATACAGCCCCCACATATGTCCCAACCTAATCTTCAATTAAGTGTTATGTGGATTCCATTCAAGGACAGACTCCACTGAATTCCATCAGAAGGGATACCAAATAATTGAGTTGTGTGTTTTGTACTCTTGGCGCATTAATTACTTTAAAGAAAAGTAATTGTTTGTATGTTTTCTGTTTTTTCTTCAGGTGGTAGGGAACGGTCCATGGCTGTCGAGTTTGAAGCTCTCTGGTAATCTGAACAGCCAGGCATATATTACTATTAATTACTATTAATACATTACTCAGTGCAGCTGAGCAGACTGGCAACAGACTGCTTACTATGGCCTTTCAGTCTGGGCATTGCAAAGCCCCATAGTAAAAGCATGTAATCAGCTCCATACATGAGGAATAACTATATTTGTTACTCCAGAGTTCTCGTGACATATTCTTGCATAGTCTATTGCTAATACTGATTCTGTGTTAATTACAATTTCACAAAATTTGCTTATTTATAACATGAGGCCAAAAAAATAAGTAAATATATCACATATACATTAAGTATATATCTCTTTTTACCTCAAAAAAACCAAAACTCTTTCAGAAATTTCAATCTGAATGTATTTTCTTTTCCTTTTCTAAATGTGTATGAATTGAACCATGCCACATCCTATTTGCACAGACAATATAGGATAAATGTTTATTTGTAAGAGTAATTCTTCCTGTACCTACAGCAGAGAGAAGAGATACAGAAAGTAAATCTGGCCTATAATATCCACAAGATAGCTGTAAAGTGATCATAAACAGTTTTGCAGTTCCACATATTCAGCTTTTTGATTCTTTAGCTTGAACAGAAGTAGTTCCCAGCTCCCAGCTGGCCAGATGCATGGGAGCCAGGCAGTGAACCCTCACTTGGTGACCACCTTGCCGCATAGTTCTTCCTTCATTCTTCAAAACCAGCAACAACAAATCATCGAAACAAAAAAGTAATATCATTAAATCCACAGCCAATTTTTTGTTTAAAGAGTGACACAGATTCGATCTAAATTAAATAAGCATTAAGTGGCAAGAACTCAGAAGTTGATGTATTGAACTGAGGTACACAAGCAAGATCAAAGTCCTAGTCTTACCAATATCCTCTGATTATTAGCTGTAACAACTCCACCTTGAATAACCAATGGCTCTTCCTTTTGCTTGGAAAATGGGAAATTTAGGCTGATATCCCTGTGCCAAGTGCTCTGCCACTTGGTCTGCTCTGGTTCAGAAGGGGCTCTGTTTCAAGCACAAAATCCCATGCAGGCTGGAGCTGGGTGTGGGCTCTCAGGAATAACGTTCTGGAAAAGAAAAAGATGCGTTTTATTAACAAATTCCTTACTAGTTTTCTCTAAGTGCTGACTGTGGAGCATGCACCCACAGGTTCAAAACTATGAGAGAACAGGGGGACAGTAGTCAGGGAGGAACATGCAGAAGACATACAAAGCTTGAGCCCCATTCAACTCACGGTTACTGAGTTCAACATTGCATAAGAAGACTAACACAGATGAATACTTCCTTGTGTCTTATTTCAGGTAACTCTGGGAAAGCATTGGGTCATAAGAGCCAAAAGGAAAATACCATTTTAAAAATAAAGGTGATCAGGGTGACATGCAAAACCTCAAAATGTTGTTGGGCTTTCCTTCTTGCAGTTGGCTTTATTTGCCTCACATGCAACAGACATAGCAGTAGGCTCTTTAGTTCTACTGCATTTTCTAGTTATAGCACACACACACAAAGGTATGCCTAGCTTAACACCTGCAGGGTAGAGTTAATGATGACATACTACTACATCTACATGGAAAAACTGAAATAGGCAGAGGTATATCCCCCACATCTTGAAATGCCTGGAAACCCACCTGTCCTAGGAACATTTTGCATGTACAGCAAGCATATTCTGTGCTATGTTAACTCCTAGTGTAAAGTTAGTGCCTTGCATTTCTTTTTATCTCTTTCCCAGGTTTACATGATAAGTTTCTTGACATCTGCAGTGATGCCTGAACAGTGATCATAAAGGTCCTAAAGTATCCTCTGGCACTGTGGCTAAAGTGCAGATTTTTAAGATGTTTGCTGAGACAGCCTGTGTGAAGGATTTGTTTTTGTAAGTGTTTATGTGCATATGTGTGCACAATACCTGTGTGTGGCCTGTGTGAACACTGAGATTAACCCTGAAGGCTCTCTAAGCCACCCTCTCTGCCTGTGTAGAAAACATCTCCCTGCTGCAACTGAGAAGAATTAAAATAGCTCTTTCTCCATTCTTTCTTTTATATGCACCCACTCTGGCCTTCAGTGAACCTCCTTCACAGCTTTGCTGCAACTTCTTAGCAGCAGCTGAAAGTCCTCTCATGTTAGCACATGGGCACAGAGGAGCTGAGTATAGAGGAACAAGGCACTGGAAGCACACTAGTGCTCTTTGTCTTGTACAGCAACTGCTTCACACTCCTCCACTACACCAACACTTCCCAAAGCTTCTCCTTCCTGCTTCTCCCTCCTGCACTATATTGCTGCTCCATTTACTTAATTTCCTTCACCAGTGATGCTCTTTTCCCGTATTTTTTACTGATCTAATTCTCTCATTCCTCAGAGGATGCATGGCTGAACTTCTTCCAGTGTGACATAGGAGCTCTGCTGCATGGGCCATGAAAACACCATATTTCTCTAGCTTATTAAACTGTTCCTTCTAAACAAATAAGAAGGATGTGAAATAAGACCATCACAAACTAACTGCTCACAGAACCGCCCTCTTAGTATGATTGCTATGTAACTTTGGAAGTGATTTGTTTAATTCTTTTCTCTCCCATGCATGATTGCTGCTAGCAATCCACAGAGTTCATTTAAATCTCAGTGCAAGCAGTTTTAAACTTCACTGTAAAGTTTTGGGCTAATAATCTTATAATTGTAGAGACAGTTTAGAATTTAGAATTTTTTTTTTTAAATATTGCTGGCATATAAAGTTCCACATAATACAAAATTCCAAAAATAATGCTTCTACTTCACTCCTAGTACAGTGAAGAAAATTAATTTCTTCCATCTTGGAATCTGAGATAATTTTTTTACTTTGCTGTGAAATAAAATAAAATAAAAAAATCCTGTTCCAGAGTACAATCTATAATATTTGGACACTGTCTTTCTTTGAATTTCATTATCACAGTAAGTGGTGTTTTATTCCCATTTTTCTGCTTGGGGAACTGTTGTAGAGGAAGGATAAATGACTCTCAGAAGGATTTGAGAATCTTGCTGGTCTAGTGGCTTTTCGTTAGCCTATATTGCTTCCAGTTTGGGAAGGCAGATTGCTCAGATTCTTTTAATGTATTTATGTTACCCACCTCAAAGCCACTTTGAAATGATTAAGCACATGGCCAGGAACCACAAGTTCTTCCTTCTTCCAAAGCTGGGCGCTCATCATACTTTACTATTATGTCAAACTTTGCACATAGTATTTCCTTTTGTGAGTGAGGACAAAAGAACTAGAAAGTGTGAAGAATGCACAGTCATCTAGGAAACTGGTATCAGTACTTCCAGATCCCAATACAATATAGATATGCAGTAGACCACAATACCTGTTGGTGAAACTGCATCAACACTTTTGATGAAGCCTAGACCCTTTCACGATTTACCTTGACGGATTCCAAACTTCCCTTTTTCTCTTAATTTTTTATAACACAGGATATACTTATGCATCCACATTTAAAGTGGCCTATGTCTGTGTATTTTCAGATAGATGACACTTATCACCTTCATTTCAGACATTTCTTTTCTGCTTATGAAGATCAAAGGAATTTTACCATAGAGAATTAAGGAAGCAGGTCTGTGAGAGGACAGCAAGGGCATGAAGAGGCAGACTAGGACTGAACAGGGTTTTTTTAATCTTGCCTTTGGCAAGTTAAATATCCCTTACTCTTTGAGACATTGTGAATGAAAGGCACCTCAGTAAT
This sequence comes from Psittacus erithacus, assembly GCA_009867235.2. Taxonomy (NCBI): domain Eukaryota; kingdom Metazoa; phylum Chordata; class Aves; order Psittaciformes; family Psittacidae; genus Psittacus; species Psittacus erithacus. Next base: position 6,224 of record WYDI02036066.1, on the reverse strand, counting down.
TACTTCCCAGTCATTGATGTAAACAACTTCATAATGTAAATGAAACTAATATACTGGAGTCACCATCTGAAATTTTGCTGCACTTCTTTTTCAGTTCTAAATCCTTTCATATGTGTGAGTACACCAAAGAAAGAACTTAGCTTTTTCAAAAGTCAGAGATAAATAAACCTCTCAGAACCCCATTTGTGTATTTCAATGGAAAAATGTAATGTGGAATGGAAGTAAAAATAGAGAGTAATCTATCAGCATAATCTGTAGACTTTTCTGGACATTGCACCATCAAAAGTTTCTTTTGATTTAAATTTTTTAATTATAGGCTCATATACGAGCTTAATTGGGGTATTCTAAAATAATTTTTTGTATTCAATGTAACTATAATACGAATCTTTGGATTTACAATAATTTTAGAACCCTAAAGTGCTGATTTTCTGGTTTTTTCACCTAATTTATTAAAATAATTTTAAATATTTTTGTTATGTTTACATCAGGTGCCCTGCAAAATTATTCTGCTTCCTGACTCACAAATGTAAAATAAAATATCAGTGATAGCTTATGATTATAGAAAACAGCACAACAAGGAGCTTATGACAAAAGTCTGGTGTTATATGCACTACAGTTCAGTGGTTTACACAGATACAGCTTGCCTACAGCTGTATTTCACGACAAAACACATCCCTCTGGAGAATAAGGTTAGATGTTTTCTGTCTTCCATCTGTATAAAAAATATGGAATAAAAGTGGTGCTGGTGATTTCGGCAGATAGCACTCATTTGTGTTTATACAACAGGTTTTTAATCTGTTATGGTACATCACTACAGCTGATCAGTAGTAGCTGTGACTGTAGAAGATGCAGCATAATTAAGGGTAATTGTTGCTGTTTAATCTAAGTGATACATCTGCACCTGCCAGTGTAGCTTACATAGCAGATTCCTCTCTATAGTATAGCCTCTGTTTGTACTGTCACCAGTCTGGAACCTGAATGGCTGGGAATTCATTGCTCCTTCATTTGCAGCCACTGGGTAGGTACTGAGCGACTGCCTCACTATTATACTGCTCCGCTTTTTGCTCTCAAGGCAAAATCAAATAATGAAATGTTTTAGTTAAGGTTTAGTACTGCTTTTTGCAAAAGGTAGAGCACTAGCTCCATTTTACTGCTTGCAGTGAGTAATTACAGTGTGTCATTTCCTCTGTGCTTTCAAATTGTTACGGCATTCTTTCCAACCTGAACAAAAGGTTGTGTAGCATTTTATGTACTGTTAAATAACTTCACTACACCCTAGGAACACCTGTATTTCATTGTTAGTGAGTGAATCAACCTGTCCATTTTGCCTCACTGTGGAATGTGCTTTACTGATCTTTTCTTTTTATTACAAGGGTCACACCTTGTAGGCAAGAGCTGACAACTGAGGCATATATATCAAAATCCTTATGTTTAGTTCTTCTCTCCTGTATTACATCCATGCCAGCTCATCTGAGAGAAAAACACCACTTTCTGAGGCAACACTATAGCACCAGCAGCCAGGTACCCAATGGACACACTAGTAGCTCTGAATTTCTTAACTAGGTATGAGTAGTAGATCTCTGGCTGTTTTAAGGCTTACTTTTGTTAAAATGAATTGAAATAAATTGTCAAGTTATTTTCCTTTTTTTTTTTTCCTTCCCTGTCATAGATGTAAAAAACCCACACAGATGGACAGAAATAGAGGATGGTCATATGAACTATGAAACTATCCTTGATACACTTTGTTTCCAGTACAGCTATAAGGAGAAATTTCTTGTGCTAGTAGTCTTGATTAAATGTTCATCTAACAGTAGTCATACGGCACAAGCAAGGAAGAGGAAATGGGTACGAATTCTTTTGAAAATGACAGTTTTCAAAAAAACTGGGCATCACTGGCAGCCACTATGATTTTCTGACAGGCAGCATTGGCTTTTGCTTTAGGAAGTGGCAAGGAAGTTATCTGCTTTTCTGACTTTTATATTCTTATGATGGGAAACTCAGCATTGGGTGGGATGTTACCTGCACTGTACTGCTTTTGCAGCTTCAGTAGGCAAGTTCGAAAGCTTGGTCCTACAGAGCTGTCCATGCACAGTGCTCTGTTTGTCTATCAGGTAACTCCAAGGTAGCTCAGGAATTTGCATGGAATTAGACACTGTTTCACACTGTAGGAAGCCTAGAATACTTTATTTTTTAAAATGGGGCCAAGGAACACTCAATTTTTGAAAACAGGCTGCATGAAATGTTTTGTATCGCCTACAGCTAGGCACCTCGTTAAATGACTAAATCCTCACTAAGGAAACACAGCTTGGGGGTTCAGGAAAGCACGTAACAAAATTAGATCCAAGTTAAAGCCCTGGACTTCTTCCTGTGCTATCACCTTCTCTATCTGTCATTATTTTTAGTACACTTACTTGGTACAGGTAAACTTCTGTGGTTAGGAACATGTACTGGGTCTGGCTGGGATGGAGTTACCTTTTCATAGGTGCCATGTTTTGGAATTGTGGCTAAAACTGTTGATAAGACACCAGTGCATTGATTGTTGCTGAAGAGCACTTGCACAGCACCAAAGCTTCCTTTTTCCCCCTCTGGTCTCCCAGCAAACAGGCCAGGGGTGGGCAAGAAGTTGGGAGGAGATGGAATCTGGACAGCTGACCCAAACTAAACAAAGCTTAACTTAGCTGCTGATGGAGTCAACGCACCCCTGAAGGCAATTACATAAGTGAACAATTTAACTCTTCAAGACAAAAGAGATTTAGAATAGGAAGTTCTGATTTTGGTGAAACTGGAAATGGTCACTACGAAAGCACAGCTATGCCTAATTCATAGAAGAAATTAATGTATCATTTATTATAGCAGATACCAGCAGCAAGCTTCAAAGAACAGTGAATAATCAAAACTCATGCTAATTTGTCTTGAATCAGTGCATTATGCATGCATTTTGTGTTTTTCTCTGTATTTTTCCAAGAATGATTACTACCCCTGGGGATCTTTAATCCAGGTATTAGTAACAGCTCTGATTTGTGATTGAGCACTCCGCTTGCTCTTAGACCCTATCAGCTCATCTAGTTCTATGGCTACTAATACTTCAGACTTCTCTAGCTTTTTCTTTATTTTCAACTGAAGAGCTCAGAAACGCTTTTTTTCTCTTCACATACACTTTCCCACAGGCATGGGCACAAATGTAGCTCATTCGATGTGTGTTCTTCAAAGCAGCCACTACAGCTTGGAAAAAAGGAGAAGGTCTGTAGTTTTTGTAGATAATTAAACTATCCACCAACACTTCAAAGTAATTTTTAATAAGCTTTTGTATTTTATTCCAGACTGTGAATGTTTTATAAATTTTAGCCTGGGTTAACAGATTACGCATTATTTAGAAAACAAAATGGTGACAGGTTTTAATATCAGGAAATTGTCATTTAGTGAAGTATTTCAGAGATGCTGAAACTTCAAAAATATCAAGCTGTTTTTTACAGAAAGACTAAGACAAGTAACTATTTCGCACTGTGGTAATTGAGAAGAAGCCAACTAGTACTTGTAGGTCAATGCTCAGTACAAAGGTTATAAAAAAAAAAATAAAAGGTTAAAATAGTGTTGCCTCTGGTACTCCAGTTGGGAGTCCGAAGAGGGAATGGTACAGAATGAGACAGATATGGAAAGATAACTTGTTTCCTCTGTTTGCTTATCAAAGTTTTAAGATTTTGACATGCCAGAGTAAAAAGGCACTGCCAAGACCAAGGGCAGCATCTTCAGAAATAAAAGCTTAAATTTATTTGTACTCCTCTCTTCCTTGCCTTAGAAAAGATGGCTTTCCTTCCTTCATAAATCTTATGCCCTTAGAACTGCTTATTAAAGCCCACAAGAAGTTCTCTGGAAGCATGTTTGTATCAGTACTAGCAGCAAAAATCATAAAGTAACTGTATCATTTAGTCAGATTCAACTTTTACTGCAGTTAATTTCTAAGTCAGGAGCAAATCCAGCAAAAGGTTGCATTTCTTGCTGCAATTTTTGCATAAATTACATAGGAAATTGGCTTATTTTATTTAAATGGATGTTAGATCTGTTTAAAGACAAGAAAAGTCAGTCGTTGGAAACAGCTCCTTAGTACAGCAGGGTACTCAGAAGGCTTGTCATAACTGCTGGCTAAACCTATAGGCAGTGAATTCTCCAGCCAGAGAACAAGAAAAAGTTTCAATTTCCAGCCTTTTGAAAGCCCCTTTCTGGAGGCATGTGTTACATCTCTAGGCGATTTGTGTCATTTCTGCATAATCAAGGTCAATGTGTCAGTATTAGTGACCTGGCTTAACACCGTGAGCAGTTAGAACAATGGTGTCAGTAAAAAAAAAAAATCAAATAATCAAAGTCAAGCAATAGGTCTTTTTAAATTTTTTACTGCAAAGAACTCTAGAAAATGTTTTAAATTGATTAATTCTTTGAATTAGTAATGTATCCCTCTGGAGCATGCTCCTTAAGGAAAAAGTTGGAAATACCTCTATGTCAGAAATGCCTAATTTTCCATAGCAAAGAGCATTATTTTCTTTTACATGTTGCAAACTTGCTCTATGCAGACTTCAGTCATGCAGTTCATGGAAGCAGAAGCTAGAGGAGGCCCTAAAATGGCACAGGTAAGCTAAATTCATCAAACAGGTAAGAATTCTAATTGAAAGCAAGTATTCTGGTTCAGCTTTTATGGGCAGGCAATAGAAGAGGGGGCATACTAAGCATTCTGCTCACCATACTACACACCAAAACCTTAGGATTTTAGGTGCCTAGACAGCTGGAGCGAAATTGTGTCTGCCTCATTTTTAAGACCTTAGAATTATTTTTCCGTGGCCATGCCATGGTAACTCAGTATTTATCTTTTAATGATGAAAAAAATATTTCTAAAGTACAAAAGGTGGTAGATTTAATTAATCCAGATTCAGTCAGACATTTATTATGATGGTGTATTAGAAATTAATAGTAATTTTAAGAGAATTGTAAGAGGTGGAAACCATAATGAGTTATGCTCAAAGGGTAAGTAGTTCGCTAAAATACTACTGCCTGCTGTAGGAGAAGATTAGGATCAAGCTCATCTAAGGAATGTGAGGGTGCACAAGTACATGGGACCTGACAAGATGCATCTTCAGGTCCTGGGGGAGGTGGCAGATGCAGTTGCCAAGCCATTAGCTATCATACTGAGAAGTCATGGCAGCCTGGTGAAGTTTCCACTGACTGGAAAAGGCAAAAATATAACCCATATTTTTAAAAAGGGAAACAAGGAAGACCAGGGAAACTAGAGTCCAGTCAGTCTCACCTTGGTGTGTGGCAAGATCATGGAGCACACCCATCTGCAAACTCTGCCAGGATGGATAAAAAGGGGGTGATTTGTGACAGCCAACATGGCTTCTCTAAGGGAAAATCATGCCTGGGAAATTTGGTGGCCGTCTATGATGGGGTCACAGTGTTGGTGGATACAGGAGAAATGACTGATGTCATCTACCCGGACTTGTGCAAAGCATTTGTCTCAGTTCCACACATGATCCTTGGCTCTGAACAGGAGAAGCATTGATTTCATGAAGGGACTGCACAGTGGATAACGCATTGGCTGGATGGTTGCACTCAGACAGTTGTGTTCAATGGCTCAACGTCCAAGTGGAGATCAGTGATGACTGGCGTTCCCCAGTGGTATGTATTAGGACTGATTCTGTTCAACATCTTTATTAGTGGCATGGGCCTTGGGATCAACGGTGCCCTCACAAATTTCCTGATGACACCAAGCTGTGTGGTGTGGTCAACACACCGGAGAGAAGGGATGCCATCCAGAGGGACCTTGACATGCTTGAGAGATGGGCCTGTACAAAATTCATGGAGTTCAAGAATGCAGACTGAAAGGTCCTGACCTGAGTCAGGGCAATCCCAAGCACAACTACAGGCTGGGCAGAGAATGGACTGAGAGCAGCCATCAGGAGAAGGACTTGGAAGTGTTGGCTGATGAGAAGCTCAACATGAGCTGGCAGTACGCGTCAGCTGCTTGTCTCTGTGCACCTGTTCCTTGTCTCTGAAGACTGCAGGGAGTTACTGCATCCATAGCATTAGGAAAGACTCTATAGTTTGTGCTTCTGTCAGTCTAGTTTAGATGCATAATCATAACTCACATGTCTTTGAGGTTGCGCTTCATGGTGTTCAAGACCAGACTGCCTGCTGGTTACTGCAGTCTCTTTCACTTCATCCCTCTGAACTCTGAC
>WYDI02036064.1:0-45367 GCA_009867235.2 Psittacus erithacus | reverse complement strand
GCTTACAGCCTTGGCGGTTCCTCCCGTATTTCCCGGGCTCCGGCCCAACCAGGGTGATAAGGCCTGGAGGCCTGAGTTCGTTTGTTAACTCTTTACCGTGCGTGCTGCTTCCCCACATTGCATGGCTTTATGAAGGCAGTAATGACAGCAGCACCCTGCTCTGAAGAGCAGCGAGGTCACCATTTGGGTGCAGCCAGCCTTGACCAGTGTGCCTTGCATATAACAGGTATATAGAATCTCTTAGGCAACTGTGCCAGAAAGTCTTACTTAGCCAGGTATTTCAGGCAGAAAAAAAATCAACCCATGTCCTTTCATCTCTCTGTCAGGAGTCTCTATTTCTAGCCAGTGACAGGCGCGTCATCAGGTAATGAGGGTAGCTCTGGTATACCTTGAGATTCAATACCAATATCCAGATCACTAGTCTGCTGCAACCCTGCCAAAACCAGAAGAATTCCTCAATGGTGTATTATTCTGATATGGAAAAAAGTGTTAAAAATCAAAAGCACTTGAACTACAAGTTACTGATTTATAACTATAAAGTCCCTGCTGATGGCCCTTTGTGCCTGCAGTCTTTCAGACTGTCCCACCCTGTGACAGAAAGGATTTCAGTTTAACTACCTTCATGCATCTAGCTTGCATGCTGTCACATTTCTTAATAACTTACTACAGCTAGAAGTTGATGTTTTAGCCATGCATCTTACACTTTTGTGAGCGCTTTGTAGACAAATATTCAATTTTATTCTGACATTGTTTATTACTCCCCAGGAAATGAATTGTTCACCATTAGTATGGAAATCCTGATTCAATAGAACTATTGCAACCATGTAGCCTTGCAATATATTATTCCCATCCCTGTTAACAGGCCATAGTTTTGTGCTGTATTTAAAAGGCTTTGGGACTGAAGCTAGGCAGACTAGGATAGCTCTCCTTGAACCTCTCCTAATCTGCCTGCAACTTTGTTTTACTGCGTTGTGGTAGCAATTTCTCCTATTGGCTAATGGTTAATTTGTTTTCCTTTTGTTTATCTTTGTGTGATAAAAGCAATGCATTATGTAGATTGCAGTAAAAGCAGTTATTCTATGTAGAACGAGATATTTATGACTTTAACGTAACAGTGGAGTGTGGAGAAATGCAGGGCTGACACTAGAGAAGAAGAGGCACAGGATGCATGGTAGAGAAGTGCAGGTATTGGATGGGGTACCAGGCTTGGCCCTGGAGATCCCACAGCTATGAACACCTCACCAATTGTTAATCAAATAAATGGTTTTTGGGGGTAACAAAGAGAACAAAGAAATAGTATTTCCTACACTTAAAAGGCAATGTACATAGCAAATCCAGACGTGGTGTGAAGCTGCATATGGATGAAGAATGGGTGAATGTGTGAAAAATAAGTGAATGTGTAAAAGCATGTTAGCAGACATCCAAAACTGATCCCAAGTGGATCCTAGAGGGAGGAAGATGAAGCTATCAACAGGAACATCGTGTTCCTCTCAGTGAAAAATTCCATTGTTCAATGTAACATCCCCCTGACCTGCACCACCAGAATGAAACCACCAACCATACAATGCAGAGGAGCAGGGAGAAAGTGGGCATAAAACCTGGAAAAAGGAAAGAAAACAGAGCCTGTAAATTGTATTGTTAGTCTTTCTTTTTCTGTATCAATTAAATCTACACTAATAATGGTTACACTTCATATTTCAGTTATACTAACTGAATTTTTGGTTTTACTCATCTATAAGGTGTGATTCTAGTTTGCCTATAAACAAGATTTTGAGCATAATATTGTATTGCCTCTGGGTAATACAAATGAGTCATTGATAGTGGGCCTTAATCATGTTGTGCAGAAGTAAAGAAAGCAGTTGTTCCAAATTACTGTCTTGTATGACTCCACAATCTGTTGCCTATTATGATCTAGTCTAATTTTTGGAAGCAGCTTGTCAATGCCAGCACTTTTTTTTCCCAGAGATGCTGTGTATCCACAGGATGACAAAACATTCTGACAAGATTGGAAAAGGAACGAAACACCAAAGGAGAACAAGAAGGATGTAGGCTATTTTTGCTTGGGATTTCTGGAAAATTAAAATTCAAGGCATAGAGAAAGCAAACAGATGTTGGGAGAATAGATCATGTTTTGGCAAAGATACATTGTCCAGGGGAAAAAAAAAAAGTAACAAGCAAACAAAAACGGACCAACCAAACAAACAAAAACCCAAAACCAAAACATAAAGGTTTCAATGTAAAGTAGGGCAAAGCTTTTAGCAAGCCAGGAGAAGTTCTGGGAAGATAAGCTACGCATGAAGCTGTAAACTCTGTGTCTAAGGCCTGGATTCTGGTAGTTCATACAATTTAATTACTTGCACGTCCCCACCACAACTTTAGCATGTGCCAGTTAGTATTCTCACAAACAATAAGCAGACGCTGCTCAGGGAATGGCAAAATAAAAATGGTATCCCAGCAGGTAGAATGGATGAGACCACCCTTCTTGGAGGAAGGTGGGGAGAAAAAAGAGGGGTTGAGCCATTGTGAAGGTCAATTGTCCCTTTTTGTATTAATCTCAAAACTCAAAAGACAGGAGCTAACAGCTTGTTGTCACTTGGGCAAAGCCATGGAGGCAGAGTAAGGGATTGTGCTCCACAACTGCCCTGGCAGCAAACTACCTGGAGTTAGCACGACAGATGCTGCGGCTCCCATAAGGGCACAAAATGAACTAGGTCTAGGGCTCACCAGGTCCCCTGTAAGGGAATCTCCACCTGTTGAAGGGTTTCAAGAGAGCCTGACCATATAAAAAGGAGCTGTCCTGCAGTCATGTGCATGAATCCCTGCACCCTGGATACCAGCGGGCTCACTGACTACAAAGACCACAAGTACTGCAGCTGAAAGAATTTTTACTTGCTGACCTAGAAGACGTTGCTGGATCCACAAGGTGGTGATCCTATTTCTCTGTGGTTTTTTTCCTTTTTTTATCCTTGTACTTCGTATCTTTCATCAGAATAGAAACCTGCCAAGACCTTCATTACTTCTGACACAGTTTAAGGGAAGTTTCCAATAAAATTAATTGTTTAATTTTTCAAACTCTCAATGGCCTGTGGTTTCTCCCACTAACCACACAGAGTTTTGGTAAAACTCCCTCCACAGCCACGGGACGGGAAGGGGCAAGACATGATGGCAGGCTGTGACATTGAAGCAGTTTAGGCTTATATCTTTTTCTGTTAATGAGTCTAGATCCAGCCTGACACGCCAGCTGAGACTCCTGAAAGGGAAAAGAAAAGATTTTGTTTTCCTTTGTGTCCTTCAGAAGGGCAGATGGTAAAATAGGATGCATAGAATCATCAAATGGTTTGGTTTGGAGGGGACATTAAAGATATGATGACTACTTAAAAAAAGTACCTGGGAAGACAGGTATACATCTGTGTCTTAAAGAAAGCTAAATTTGATGAAGGTTACACAAAACTAGGAGTAGATAGATTGCTCCATAATGCAAAATTTATTTAGACACCCAGAGCAAGTCAGAGTTATCACAGATGGCCTTTTTAAAGGAAAATAGATCACATCATACAACCACAATTGGATTTGCAGCTGTGTAACTTGGAACTGTATGTACCAAAACCCTGATTTTTACTCTTTCTGTAAGTGATTTTCATCAGAGCATAATACTCATGTACTCTGAAAACCAAAATGAAGCTTCAGAAGAATAAGATGCCAGTTTAATATACTGTAACAAGAACATTGTGAAAATCTGCCAGGACTTTTTAATGTGAGTAATCGTTTGTTATAACAGATGATGAAGTGCAGAAAAATACTTAACTACTATTATTTTTTTTCAAAATTATAATTAAAAAATAAAGTCTTGAGTCTATAAATCAAGAACCATGGTTTGATTAGTCTTTATTTTTCATTAGTATGTCTATTATTTAGGCAGTGCCTATTTTATTTTAACAAACATAGCCTTTTTTAGGTGATCTTAAGTCTGTTAGATTGAGGTGATTCCAAATATGGTGGATTAATATTTATTTGTAAAATTATTTTAACATATTATCTTTAGAGAAAACAGACAAAACACAGTCCTGAAGGATATCATTGTCTGTCATGATATGAGTGGTGATGGTGACTTTTATCTTCCTAATATCACCAATAATGTCATCTCATGAATCTTTCTTTTAAGTAATGGAATCAAAGTTACAGACTCAAAATGCAGCAGGTGAAGAGGTAGGGGATTTCATTTTGAAGGGAAACTGCACGTCTTGGAGTTCCAGGTTGGGGTGAATTCCGTAGATTTTTATCCTACTAAAAATTGTGTCCAAAATATTTTCTTTTTTAAACCACAATAAAAATTCAGGCTTAAAGAAAGCATTAAAAATATTTACTTAGTACAGTTATATTTGTGTCTGATTTGGAGCCTAAAATACTTCAAGAAGCAAAACAAGGAATTTATGGAATTTTTAATTTTTCAGTTCTCACTTTGAGACACAATTCTTGTTGTACAATTAGGGATTTGAAAATATCAGGAATACAGGCATCACCTAAAGCTGACAGTGAATCTTTCATGGAACCAGAATATGCTTTCAGTACAAAGGAAAAAAATCCTATAGAAAAAGACTGATTTAAACTTGCTGTCCATATTTAATTTGTTTTTAAATAGAAAAGTTTCCAAAACCTTCTGTTTTGACATCTTCTATTTTTAACTTGCAACCTAAAATGTTATTTTTCATAGTGAAAATGTGAGCATTTTAATGCACAAATATTAAACAAAAATACAATAAAAATGTTTATGGCTTGATGGCCACAACCTGGTTAAGCTAAGTTTGTGTTGTGTGTGTCAGTTTCACCATGCCAAAAGTTTCAAACACAGTTTATGAATACTTAAGCACCACAGAAGAGCTCTGCAGCTTGTTTCTTTTTCCCACATGACCAAGACAGCAGTAGAATAAAAGGCCCTGGATAAAAGTCTTCTCCACAAAACCAACCCTCCAAGTGTCAAACAGCAGGCATGTGTGAGGCAAGGAGTGATGGAAAGTGCTGGGAGAAAGTATTGGGAGTAATCTGACATGAAAGTTCAAGTACAAGCTCTGAAAGTCTAGTGATACATAATTTCCCCTTAGCATATAAGGGAGCTAACAGCACTCTTACCAGGTCGCTTTGCTTCTAGTTCCAGAGCTATTTCTACCTCTCTGAGAGGGCCGATGGTTTCCTGGAGCTCCATGGCACTGGGGTGAGGAGCTTATATTCTTCTAGGGACCATTGTTACTTTGAGTAATTTAAAGCAAATCCAAGAACTAGGATAAGGATTAAAATGAGGAAATTATAAATGGTAGGATTTGTGTTCATGTAATTGTGATAATATTCACTCCAGAGTAAATACTTTTACTCTGTCTTCTCACCTCTATTTGTATTTCTTTTCTTCAAAATATTGTGAAAATTTGGTTTAAGTTTTATGAACAGCATTGCTCTGAGAAAATAATATTTTGATACAAAAGTGCACGCAAAGAATTTCAGCTGTAGGCAGATTTGCAACTTGATATAGTTTGCCAATCTTTAATTTGTTCTAATCTAATACAATCTAATTATGCTATTCCATTGCGGTATGGACTGCAAAAAATTTCGCACATCAACGCATACAAAAAATTTTTTTTTGTACAGAAAGGTTTTTCTTACACCAGAGAAATAATGTCAGATTAAGGTAATGCAGACTTTTTTCTTTTGTTAATTCAGTTCTCTCCAGTTTCATGAAAAATGTAATATTTCACAACATAAACCCCAAGGTTTAATTTTTGGAATTAAAAATCAATGTGTTTGTGAGGACATACTTCACAGAATTTGTGTGAGGTTTCCAGAGACTGAAATAAGTGCCTTTTGTACTGGCAATTGAAACAGCTGCATTTATAATGTTATTGGTTTAAATTTCAGTACATTTGTCAATTAAGAAACTTTATTTTATGCAAACATGGAATAATTTATATTACAATAAATTGAGGAAGCTCACTGTAGACCAACAACAGAAGAATAAAAAAATAAAGCCAAAATTAATCACCATTAGTCTAAATATGCTCATCGAATACTGATCTGAAATCTCAGTAAAGCAAATTAATATCAGAGCTCCACTCTCACTGAAACTAGCTTCCCAATCAATTTGTTAAGCGCATTACAAATATTAATAATATCAACTGCACTTTGACCTCTTGGATAGCATTTGTGTGAAGGAAGAACACCCTGCTACAGAAATTAGTTACATTGTGCTTCCAGTCTAGAAGCCTGATCTCAAAATTTATGCTGTTTATTTCTGCATATCTGTACATTATATATGTCATTCCTATGGACTGAAGTGGATGTCACACTTCAAAAAGCAGAGTTTTATATATATATGCACATGATTCAACCACAATACCAGACTATTCTTATTATTTTCTTTCCTCATGTGAGCTTTGTACATTATTCTGAACATTCCATAAAAAGGTCAGCTTAATGCTTGATACATATTAGTACATAAATACTATACTCTATAAATTGACAGTAATAAATTGACATTTCTAAATGTCAATTATGAGGCTGAACTGCTGTCCTGTGTGCTATTTCATTGTCACTGCAGATAACCTTTTAATAGAAGTGGGAAGGATAAATGATTCAGGTGGAGTTCTTTACAATTAAGTGCTCTATTCTGCTAAACAGACTTGAAGGAAATTAATATATTTTTAAAGCATATGAAGAGAACAATTCAAGTCATCTCTACCAATGATGGCCTGAAAAACAAAACAGAATTCTCAGTCTTTGTGTTCACATCCAATGGCAATCCAGAGGCTAAATAAGAGATGCTATTGAAATAATAGAAACAACATCTCAAATGAAAAGTCAGACATCCCAGGCATCAGTGTAGTTAATTATTCTTTTGTTCTTTAGGAACAAAAGACTACTGTGCTGTCAGATCATGCAGTGTTTGATGCACCTTTCTTATGGAAGCTAGAAATATAGATTCAAGTCTGACATTTATAATCATGATCACTGTGACAAAATAAAAAAAAATAAGTTAAAACAAATATTGATTCATTACTAAGGTTAGGTTGGGTTGTTTGGTTGGGGTTTTTTTGTTTCATTTGGACTGCCATCTTCAAAACTTGATTCAGATTTTTTAAACTGTTTATTACAAATGCTTTTCGTTTTGCTCAACATTTTTTCAAAGCTTTCCAAAACCAAAGTTTTTCTCATGTGGGTTTTCAGTTGTTTATTTATCACTGATAGGAGCTAATAAAAATTTAATTTCAGATGTATATGCATATCCCTAAAATTCAGAAAGCTGAATTAATTGATTATTTAAGGACATGTTCTACTTCCTTTCTTCACCTTGTCTTGTTTCACCAGTTGTGCAGCAAGAGTTTCTTGTAGAAAATAAGAAAAATTTGGATCCAAATGTTCTTTATTACAAAATCCCATCATTTGTATATATAATTTATATCGTCATTAAACTGTGAAACCCCAAAATGCATGCTTTAATTCTCAAACTAACTAAAAGGAGGTTGACATTAGTAGTAGTTGAGCAGCTTAATCCCCTAATCAGTTTTGGAAATCTGAATTCAAAAGTCATGCTGACAAAATAAATTAAACAACAACCTACTCATCCTTTTCATTTCCCAAAACCCAGAGGAAAGCTTGAGAAAAGGGAAAATGAACCTAAAGGGTCATTTTACACCTGAAGCTTGACAGAGCAGAGGCTGCACTGAGCAGCATGCTGTGGAGGACATGTCATTTCCCTGGAGCACAACAGCAGCAAACCCATGTTGTCTCACCGGAGTGACAGAAAGCAAAGGGGGTCTAGCAAGAAGCCTTGTCCTTGCTCCCCTACAGGCTTACACTGCAAGTGGAAATCAGACATACACCGTCTGATAGGTTTTTTTAAAAAAAATATAAGCCTCTAAAGTCTATAATCTGTCACATATGATCTCACTAACAATCTGTCCTTAGCTTTGTTAGACTGTTTGTATGTCTAGTAAGCTTTCAAAAGATCACAGAACTAAGTGGAATGAGAAGAATCGTAAACGTGTCCTAAATTATATCAAAGGCCCAAGTCACTGAAATTGGACTGTACGTTGCCTAGAACTCTTAAGTGTGTTAGTTCGCTTTTGTCAGAAACTTTTAATGTATTTTGTACCGCTGCGTCTTATGCATATCGTTCAAGTTAGAATCACAGGCTATTTCTGCTGTTACTGACCAATATAGTTTAGTCATGTTAATTATCTGATTTTGTCACCTAAAATGTACATTTGTAGATTAATGATCTGATGCTAATGACTGTGATGCAATCAAATGATAGCTGCAGTCGGGCTGCAGAGGAACAGTTTAAAGTAATCTCCCTTCACCAAAATTAGAACGCACATTTTTGCTTTCCTACATTTTAAATTTGGTACTCCTATTTTGTGTAATCTTCAAGATACACAGGCTGATTCTGTGAAGAATACTTAAGTCCCAAGAGTTTGGGTTTTCCAAAAACGCTAGGGCAATGTGGCTCCAGTTCTGACATTGCAGCAAATCTTTGACGGCAGAGTCAAAAAAATTGCTTAGGCAACGCCTCTTCATTGCCATTATGGCATCTAATGTAACTCACGTAACTCTGGAAAACTCTTTGGAATAACATGTATTGAATGTATTTGTTTGAAACAGTATAATAAAAACGTAGATAGCACTGATAGACTTCAGTTTTAAGTAATTTGTAATGAAATTATAAATTATAGACTTGCATATGTCCATTCATTCAGTGGATTTATGTGTGGTCTGAGCTAAGTGGTTTTGTTAGCATCATAATATGCTCTGAATATTCATTCAGTTATTCATTCAATTCTGAATATCACATCCTTAGGATCAAAAAATAAAATGCTCTTCACAGCTTTTCATAGTGGCACTGCTTCTGCTCTGGAACTACCACACTTATCTACAAATAGGTCTTCCATATGATAAAAAAATAGATCACATAGGGCATGTGTGTAACTCGGCAAAAGAAAGTGAAGCAGGAATGTTCACAGTACAGATACAGGGTTTTTGTAGAATATTCTGCTGATATGTATCCTTAGAACTGGTGATGAAGCCTAAATATTTGCCTTATCCATATACATTGCAGTCCATATTCACTAGACTGCAAAAATAGCACTGAACCTGCTCTGTATATATTATCTAAACATGCAGTAGACAAATAAAACCTGATGTGTACCAGAACAATTTATCATCTAAGTTATAGATCACTTAAATGCATTACTGAAACGCACACAAGGATCATAACTGTTTCTTAATTTCTTTACTATGTCCTGTAAGTTCAAGAGATAATGAAGGAAACTTGTACCAATGAGAAACAGAAGAAAGGTTTCAACAGGGTACAGATAAACAATAGAGGTCACAGTACAGTTTGCTGGTGACTATCCTCTGTAATGAGCCTTTGTTAAGAAGTTAATTTTACTTTTAGTATTTACAAAATATATTTCTCAAAAAACATCAGTCTTGGTGACTCTCCACCACTTTCAGTGAAAAAAAATCAAATTTACCACCTTTATCTCTGAAAAAACACATAGATATTTTGTGCTACAGTCATATTTTTTTCTAAATTATTTGCTGTTGGTGTATTTTTTTCATTACCACCTTTTTATACTTTGGCTAGGTATACTTTTACTCTTATTCATAACTGTTTCTTAATAAGTCAGAAAATGTCTTACAGGCTGACCTTGAAATCACAGAAAGCTGATAATCAAGTTACCTCTATGTTATGCAGAATGAGTTGTCCTTGATATACATGTATTCCTCCCCATTCTCACTCAAATCCCTCTTCAACATGATCTTGTTCCATTGTGTAGTTCTCACACACAGCCCAACTCCATTAACACTATGTATGTTTGTGACAGGAAGAAACGTGAAGTTAAAAATTTGGACTGCATCTTTCTATTTCCATTGGTGAATACCAGCAATCATGAGGGGTACTTCTTTACAAATCTGGCATTTAATAGATTTGAACACACATGGAAATCCATTCCTGATGTAAACTTAAGGTTTTAAGATTTTAAAATTAAGCAGTTTATTTTGTTTGGCATTGGTCATGTCCCCACTGTTCCTCTGCCTCTGGATTTTCTTTCTCATTCTTTCTTTTATATTTTTTTAAAGCTTTTTCTTTTTGTTTGTTTTTTGGGAGGGGAGGGAACCAGAACAGCGAAGTCTTCTTGAAGAATTCAGTCAATACAACAGCAAATCTGTTTAGAGGCGTGCAACCTCATAACTCTCTCAAACACAGCTGTAACTGCAGTCTGATAAAGAAAAATTACACCTTTTCCCTCCGATTTCAGACTACTTATTGTGTAATGCACATTGTGTGTGCATTAGGCAATTCATAGGAATACCTATTAACTCTGTGGCACCACAACCTCTCACACAGGTTCAGCTAAATTAGACACAAAGGAGTAACTGAATTTAATCAAATTTCTTTACTTGAATTCTATTTCCTGACTGGACAATACTTAAGACACTATTATTCCAGCCACTGAAAATTAAAGTACACAAAGCCCTTGATACAAGATGAGAAATACCATCCATCAACTATCAAAATACAACTGCTCAAGAAAATCTTTTATCAGAGAATTACCTGTAGAATCAGAAAACATTAATAAAGGAAACAACATAAATTTAATGATGAACTGGTGAATAGTTTCCATCAGTCAAAATAATTTATTTTCTTATCACAAGAAGAACAAGGACATCTTCACATATAAGGTATTTGAATGTTAGAATGCAAGAATTTTATTTTTCTAGTCTCTTCCTTTTGCACAGATCAGTAGAAAGCCTAATGAAGAGTTTATCAGTGTAATAATAATGTGTGAGAAGAGTCAGTTATCTGGGATGGATACAGATAGCACTTCCTGTGGTTTTCACGGTATCTTCTGTACATTTATTTTACACATTCAGGTATGCCAACTATGCCTTTCTAATTAAAGTCCTGTGATTACTGTTCAAATATGAGAAAGGTTATGGGAACATTCCATACTGTTCCTATTTTATTTGCCAAAATGGCTTTTTATTTTTTTAAGTACAGAGTCATATACTCTGTAGTTCTCACCACAAATTATCACCAATACTGACATTAATATTCAAATATATCATAGTAAAATAAGCTGAGAACTGTACATACCCAATAAAAGGAAAAAAAACCAAAACAAACAAAAAACGCTTGAAAGGTAGAATGATTACTGAAGACTGCAAAATAACATTTTACAAAAAAGGATCAATATCAGACAGTCCACAGAGCTGGTCTTCTGGTTATTTTGAGTGAACAAACTACCCTTCTTGACAGCATTAAGCCAGTCCTGTAGGAAAAATGTGGGGCTTGACAGAATCTTAGGGAGACACTTACTCTCATAGTAACCTACTTACTCCACCTTCATATGCCTAGGTATTGTACTTTTTTACAGCATTCTACCTCACCTCATAACAGGCTATTCTTCGATAAACTGGATATGCTGTTTTGGCACATAAAGAGTAAAACTGCTGCTAGGATCAAGGAGTTAATTTATAATAAGTGACAAAAGCTTCTGCGGCATAGATTAGTGGCTTTTGTATAGAATTTGATTTAAAAATACTCCTCAAATCCCAGATATTGAGCATCTTTGAAGGACAATGAGTTATTTGTTACAAAATGACATTGCAGAAAATGAAGCAGCCATTACAGATGTGCTCAGCAATAGCTCACAGACAATCTTGGGTAGCAGAGTGAGTTTTATAGAGAGAAGAGATGCTGCCCCAGAGAGTGCTATTATCTCCAACTCTTATCTGAAAATGCCTCTTATGATTTTTAGCATACATTTGGATAACTGCCAAAGAGCTTATTTTAAAATGTCACCTAAAGTACAAATAGCTCTTCTATCAGTAGAGCGCTGCAGAGTGCCACTTTGAGACTTGAACCCATGACATTGTGTCAGAAGCAAAAATCATAACAAATGAACCAGGGAGAACTTGGCAGCCTACTTCATGACTTCTTATCTTTACACAAATTGCTATGACAAAATGCACTGCTTTTTAAAGAGAAATGTTGTTTGCACCAAAACCTGGAATTATAACAACTGGTCTTTATTCAGTTTAAATATCCAGAGGTTAAGGCTATGTCTTCTTGATAAACATTTAGGTTAATACTTCAAAGCAGGAAAGGGATCTATGAATGTTAAATGCAATTCTTAAAAATGACCTTAATTTTTAGTCTTCCTATTTAATTGTGATTGCTGCTATATGTAGCTTCAGAATAGCAGTGATTCTCCTTTAAATAATGAATTGCCAATGCAAGACCTATTTCTACTATGCTGAATAAAACAAAATAAAAAATTTTGGATAATACTCACTAATCTACTACTTAGTATCTGTATTTTCCACCTCATTTTCTAGTAAAAGGTCCAGTAGCCAGAAGACACTTCCATCATTAGATGTTTTTCTTGCATGTATAAGACTACCATGAGACCCAACACCCAATCTTATCCTTTTTGTTACTCACATATATTTATGCAGCCTTTAATTCGTTCATCTATTAATTTTAGAAGCTGAAATTACTATGGTTTGACACATAGTTATATTTAGGCACAGTCCATGCCTTATATAAAGCAGAAAGTTTTACCAGGATAGCTATGTCAGCTCTGCTGGAAAAACACACTTTCCAGATGATATTATATATGGCCAAATGTACAATAGTACAGTAAAGTTTGCTGTTAATGGTTTTGTTGAGGCATTACATGAAAGTGTAATTCTGATGAATTTTGAAATTCCTAGGTTTTAAATCACTGTTAGAAACTGCTAAGCAAGCCATTATTCTATCACATTTTTTCCACTTTATTCACTGGTTTTTTGCTGAAATATATATTTCCCATTGCTTTTTAATGATAAAGCCATACAAAACTAAATGTGGCCTACAAGAACCCTGGAGAGGGACTTTTTACAAGGGCATGAAGAGATAGGATAAGGGGTGACGGCTTTGAACTGGAAGATAGTGAATTTAAGTCATATATTAGGAAGAAATTTTTTACTGTGAGGGTGGTGAGACAGTTTACCTGGAGAAGCTGTGGTTGCCTCATCCCTGAAAGTATTCAAGGCCAGGTTGGAAGAGGCTTTGGAAAACCAGGTCTCGTGGAAGGCATCTCTTGTGTCGGCAGGAGGGTTGAAGCTGCGTGATTTTAAGGTACCTTCCAACACAAACCATTCTATGATTCTATGGTTTAAGAATATACAGAAAGTTCAGTTACAAAAGTAAACAATGATACCATATCACTCTGCAGAAACTCTTCTGTCACTCACTTCTATATGGATAGGTGATACCCAGGGATTAAAGTTATTCCATATATAATTTGCTCCTTTTTAGATGCAAGATTTCTTTAAATACAAAACTAAATATTCTGTTACCTCCTTTATAAAAGGACTGAAATTCGAAGTACCCCATTTTCCTAAGACACACACTGAGTTTCTGTTCTTTACAATTAGCTATCCATTCAGGTGCTTCATTACAATGTCTAATGTAGTATGTTTGAAACAACCACAGACATGTTCATTAATGTATTCTGATTATCCAAATACTTTTTTCTAGTTCTAAAAAATAACACTGATGTTTGAAAATAGGTTTGACAGTGGAACCTAGATCCTGACACATAAACAATAATTTACAATGCTTGTGATGTTCTTGACAGCATCTTCTTTTTAAATAATAAAATGTACATCAAGAAATTTTACATTAAAATTCTGAAACCCCTCAAACTAAAAAATATTTTGAGTAAACAAAGTGTGCCAGAGTGAAGTATGTGTCCTACCACACGTCTCGTGAGGCAGTAATTATAACATATATTACCTTTGTGCATATAGTAGTTTCTTTCTTTTGGAAATGCTTTTTGTTCTAAGTAAAAAATTGTATTTTTAAACATTTAATTTAATTTTCCATTAATTTCCTCACCATCGCAGATTCTTAACTGACTACTCACAAACCAAAAGCCTCTTCAATATTATATATACTAGCTCAAGAAAATAAGGGGAGCTTAACTTTCTCCATCATTCACCACTCAGGGAATACATTATTGCTCAGCAAAGAACCTAAACTTCTAAACTGCAGCCTCGAGTTCTTCACTGTGAAAGGGAGATTTCACACTCCAGGTGTATTTAAACTAAGTCTGAAAATGGAAGATACATGAGTCAATACAGCAAATCTCAGTTAAATAGTCCTGCAGAGGTAAGGCTTGCGGGCTAAGATTCAGCATAGCAATTAATATTTTCTGGGATTTGCGCATTTGTTTACAGCCAATTTTGAACCATGTTTTCTGAACCAAAAATTACTCGGAACCTTACTCAGGGCTCTTTGCCTAGTGCTGTGTTACATACTATGACTATGCTCTCAGGATTCAGCCAATAGAAGCAAATGTTGTGTGATTTTATGCTGACTCAATTTACATTACAGCAGGTGGAATAACATGACAGATTTATTTCACATGAGTCATCAATCAGCTTTCAAGTATGTATAACTTTCTGACACTACTGATTTGAGGAATTTATTAATTTAATTAGGCCATTATTAGACAAATACAAATGACTGAAGTTGGAGATTCCATTAATTCAAGCTCAGTCTTTGAAAACACATTCTGGACTAATATTCATCCTGTTTAGAATGAAACCAAAATGGACTATTATTATAACTGCAAACTTATTTTAGAAATTAACAGATGGTATCAGTGATTAATGTTCTGTATTTTTTGTGTGACCTAATAATGGGCAAGGATATGTTTCATGTATTTGATTTCTTTCTGTTAAATTTCCTGTAATCCTAGGATTTATCTTCATTACTTTGTCTGAACCTCTGTTCACTTGAAATGCACTGCTCATACTCCTAGATGTGCTCAACCTAGCTCTATTTTTGCTGTAAATAGATCATGTCGGCATCACAATTGAAAGCATTTGGTAATAGCAACTGTAACCATAAAGGAGTTCATGTAAAGTGAATCTTTGCAAAATCAAAGCTCAGCTCATTAATCTGGAAGAATGTTCTTCCTAAAGCTCCCTGATTCAATCTACAAAGTGAATTTATAGGAGGGAAGAATTGACGGAAATGAAATATCTGAGGAAAATACATTAATCACACACAGTTCTAATGAGTCCTGGTCCTTGTTACAATTAAATATATAAAAGAAATCAAATGTTTAAAATAGGTCTGCATCTTTGCAGACTTGTAATTAATTAGCCAATCAAAAAGGATGTTTAATACTGACATAAACAAATCTACTTAATTTTGATTAAATTTTATTAGATAAAAAAATATAAAAAATATTAGATCACCAATACAGAATTGAGTAAACAGGGAAAAAAAAATCAAACCACAAACTCTCTATACATTTGCTTTTCTCCCAGTAAATGGTTTATGTTTATCAATTGTTCATTTCCAGTAAAATGTCTTTTCAGGTTACCATAATTCAAATTTAAATTATATCTCTTGTAGTTTAAAAAGAAAAGAAAGCAAAGTATATTAAATGTGCTTCCAAGTGGGAAATTTTAGCATGTGATCCTGCTTGACAGACACTTGTGTGTATTGCATATCCCTTAATTTGTTCCAGCTTAGTATATGCTCAGTTTCAGACTTCTTTTGACAGACAAATGTGAATTATTTGGCATTTCAATGGGAGTATTTTCCTGCTGGTAGGATTTGATCCTGCTTAATATATTAATATTTTCCTTCACCTCACAGAAGGGATAAAAATAAAAAAAAAATTCAGAAAAGTAAATTACGGGGTTTTTTTTTCTGCTTCCACATAGTGTGTACAACTGTTTGACTATGAACTTAGAAGATTCCTTGTGTACTACGTTGCTACCAGATATGGAGAATAACACAGTACCTATTTCTTAGATTCAGTTCCTGGCAGAAAAAAAAAAAAAAGAAAAAAAGTGAAAGTAAGTATGGAAGTATTTATATATATTTTCTCCATTAGAACACCATAACATGGCAACCAGCAAATAATAAGGTGAAGCCTAAATTCTCATGCTGCCTGCTATCTCCCATGGCAATTATAACTTCAGATAATTTTGTATATGCACATGAACAAATTGCTTATAAACAGTGCTATTTTGAAGGCCAATTTGTCATAATATTTTTAAACTAGTGTGACAGAAAGGAAGACTAAGCTTAAATCATTAGTAGGATTTTATATTTAAGTTGCTTTTAGTCTGCAAAAGTATATAGACTTATCATAGTGTAAGAAATTAAAGTGAAGCTCGTAACTAAATGATCTATTTTCAAACGTTAAGAAGCTTACTCTAAGAGTTAAAGGCTTGCTTTTAAAATTTTTCTGAAGCAAGTTCCAAAAAGAATTTTCAGTTTTTCTCTCTTTCCTTGTCTTCTCTATCAGTTACTTTAATTTGACAAATGGAAGGCATATCAGGAGAGGAAGGCATATCAGGAGAGGAAGGCATATCAGGAGAGGAAGGCATGAGGAAAGAAGAATGAGAAAGTGAAAAAAGAGAATATTTAATGAAATAATATTTCATCGTCTTTTAAATATAGCAAAATTTGTACAATTTTAGAAACCTATAGAATGCATATTTTTAGTGGTTGAACAAAAGTCCTGGGAGACCCAGATACATATTAGACATGGATTCATATGGAGGGTAGTATAATTATAATGCTACATGAATGTCATTAGGGCAAATACAGTAGTGTAAAATTTCAAGTATATCTAAATCCTTACAGGATAAAGTAGTATTGAACATATTTCTCTATTTTAATTTTTATAATTGAATTTCACACTCAGCAAGATTAAAAATATTTCTAATGGCTTTAGACATTCTGAATTATCTTCTTTGAAATCTACCTTCAGTAAAATTAAGATGGTTCATTTAGCTTTGAGTATTGCTAGAGAGGGAGCTACAGAAGTGTTATGTTTTAAGCCTGGAATGGAATTAAACCCCTCATAGCCACTCACTCCCTGTAGAGAAATGGGGAAGATAGCTGGAAAGGTAAAAGTTAGAAAACTTTCAGGTTGAGATAAAGACAATATGTAAAGCAAAACTACATGCAAAAGAAAAGCAAAACAAGGAATTCATTCATGTTGTGGTTTGAGCCTAGTCAGCCACGCAGTCTCTCTCTCACTCCTCCCTTTCCTCCCCCCAGCTCCTGGAGGGATGGGGCAGAGAATCAAAAGAATGTAACTCCCACGGTTTGAGATAAGAACAGTCCAGTAACTAAGGTATAACACAAAACCACTGCTGCTACCACCAATAATAATAATTATAAGGGAAATAACAAGGAAAGAGAATACAACTGCTCACCACCTGCCTACCAATACCCAGCCTGACAGAGCAGTGATCTAGCCCTTCCGGGTAACTGCCCCCAGTTTATATAGTGGGCATGACGTGCTGTGGTATGGCATGTGGTATGTGCTCTTTGGTTAGTTTGGGTCAGGTGTCCTGTCTCTGCTTCTTCCCAGCTTCCCCCCCTCCCTGGCAGAGCACAAGTCTCAGAAAGTCCTTGGTCAGACTAAACATTACTAAGCAGCAGCTAGAAACACTGGTGTTATCAGCCGTGTTTCCAGGCTGAAAGTCAAAAACGCAGCACTGCACCAGCTACTAAGAAGGAGAAAAATGACTGCTACTGCTGAAGCCAGGACAATTCACTATTTCTTATGGTCAGGAAGGTGTTCAGCCATCTCCAGGAAAGCAGGGGTCTATCACTTATTGCAGTTACTTAGGAAGGCAAACATCATCACTCTGAATGTCCCTCCTTTTTCTTTATTCTTCCCCTACCTTTTTTTCCTGAGCATGATATTATATGGTGTAGGATATCCCTTGGTCAGCTGGGGAGAGTTGTTCAAGCTATGTCCCTTCCCAGCTTCTTGTGCACCCCAGCCTCCTTGCTGGAGAGCCAAGTAAGAAGCAGAAAAGGTGTTGATGCTGTGAAAGGTTTGTTACGCAATAACAAATCAGTGTGTTACCTGTTTTGTACTGTATTATACTATTTTCATCACAAATCCAAACCACAGCACCATATAAAATGCAGTAAAAAAAAAATAACACTATTCTAGCAAAAAAACTGGTACAAATCTGATTGAATTGTCAAGGTCACTTTCTTAATAAAGAAATCCATTTCAAAGTACTCATATCTGTTAAAATAGTCACAAATATTTGAAATTACTGATGCAATCTTATTTTTCCAATATTTGCATGATTTTCAGGCAAATTAAAAATATCTGAAAATCAGTGATGAATAAAGTAGAGCAGAGTAGAACAGAATTTTTCTGTTGAAAGGGACCTACAATGATCATTTAGTTCAGTTGCCTGACAACTTCAGAGCTGAACAAAAGGACATTGTCCAAATGTTTCTTAAATGCTGACAGGCTTAATTTATTGAGTACCTCTCTAGGAAGCCTTTTATACTGTTTGACCACACTCTCTGCAAAGAAATGTTTCCTGATGTCATCTGAACCTCCTCACAGCTTTGAACCATTCCCAGGCACCAGGGACAAGAGATCAACACCTCCCTCTCCATTTTCCTGCCTCACGAAGCTGTAGAGAACAATGAGGTCACCCCTTGCAGCCTCCTTTTCTCCAAACTAGACAAGCCCAGGGTCCTCAGCCTCTCCTCACACAGACATTCCTTCCAGCCTTGTCACCAGCTTTGTTACTTTCCTTCTCTGAACACATTCAAGGACCTTCACGTCTTTCTTGAACTGTGGGGCCCAGAACAGCACAGAGTACTCAAGGTGAAGCCATACCAATGCTGAATATGGTGGAGTAATGGTCTCCTTTTACCTGGCTGGTTCTGCTTTGTTCGATGCACCCCAGGTTGTGGTTTGCTTTCTTTGCTGCCAAGGCACAATGCTGGCTCATGTTGAGCCTGATGTCAACCAGCACCCCCAGATCCCTTTCTGCAGTGCTGCTCTCCAGCCACTCCTCTTCTAGTTTATAGTTGTGTAAGGCATTACTCATGCAGCATTTGTTGTTAAAGTTCATGCCATTGATGACTGCATAGGAACTGTTCAGCGATAACTAAAATGTTAGTGTGCTGTCAACACTGAGTTTATCACAAATGCTAGCTATAGCACTCGACAGACTAATCTTGTCCCTCAAGAAACCACCTACCAGTTTGGTATCACCAGCAAACTTGATAATGGTGCATTAAACTCCTGTATCTAGATCATTGGTGAATATGTTGAACAGAACTGGCCTGGAATGGAGCCCTGAAGAACATGGGCCACTTGTGACCAGTCACCAGCCAGATGTAGCCTCATTCAACACAACCCTTTGAGCACTATTGTTCAGCCAGTTCTTCACTCAGTGCTCTGTATATCTGTCTCACAGCTGGACAACTGTGGACAAGGATACTGTGAGAGGCAGTGCCACAAGCCTCACTAAGATACAGAAAAAATGCATCCATTGCTTTCCTCTCCTCTGTGAGTTGGGTGACCTTATTGCAGAAGGATATCAAATTAGTTAGACAGGACTTTCTCTTTCTGAACTTATGATGACTGTACCTGATGACTGCATTGTCCTTTAATGCCTTTGAATAGCAGCCAGTATTTTCTTCTCCATATTTTTTTGGGGGTACTGAGGTTGGACTAATTTCTATCACATATCACAAAATTATCAGTTCGGGAGAAAGGGACATTAGTTTTGCCTCACTCTTGTCAGTACCTTTAGAAAGGAATTAGACAGCAACAAGGACTATTTTTCATTACTGGAACCAGGCTCAACCCTTCAGCAGGAGCTATGGACCTGCTGAAAACCTTTGTAGTTCCATATATTGTAGACCTAGTTTCAGGTTTTTCTTCAAGACTTTTCTTCAAGACCTGATTTTGTGGGACTAGCTCAGCAAGGACCGTTCTTTGCTGACTATGTCTTTAATGCTCTTTAATGATTATATCTACAGTTTCCTGGTTCAGGAAGAAGTCTAATATTTGGCACTTTTTCAGATCCAACTTTGTGCTTCCTTGACACCTAAGTAAGGGCAGGTGATTTGGCTTCCACTTTTTACTGAATACCAACCAAGATAGTTTAAATGCAGGTTCCATACAAGTTAGTTTACAAGTTAGTTTTCTTGTAAGATGTCAACAAAGCTGTCTGTGAATAAATCTATATTCTTGTATCACTGCCATTAGGTTAGCTGAGATACATACTAATGTCAGGACAGGACAATTTATGCTGCAGGTAAGGGGAGGCTGAGGGTCTGCACGATCATGTGACAAGGACTTTTTGAGCATTTGAGCTCAAAAAAAAAAGTCCCTGTTTCTCTTGGCTAACTACAAATTGACAGCAGGATAACTAGTCCAGATGTAGACATCTATATTGCAGACACCTCCTGCTTGATAAATCCAGCTCTACGTAATTTATTTATAAATAATTAAAAAGAAATTACACAAGTAATATTGGATATCATTCACTGTTGGACAATTATGCTGCTTTTGTACTCCATTCTGGGAATTTTTCCCAACTTTGCAGCAATTTTTTAAAGGCCAACAGGAAAACAGCCAAGTCAAACTTGCAAAAGAGCTATACCAAAAAGGTCAGAGTATACTGTTGATTACCACAGACCAATATATATTTTTAAATTTTTAGTTCATTTTTTTTAAGTCTCCTTCCTAAATGCAAAAAATAACTGAACTAAAACAGAAGTTCAGAAACCTTAGCTTTTTAAGCCAGAATGTTGGAGGTTCAATATGCAACCTGTAGTACAAGCTTCCAATGTAAGACTCCAGTATAAGAGAACTGATGTTCAATGCATTGATCTCTCCTGTGTTCTCACTAACCTGTAACAAGTTTGACCTTCAGTGATTATCTGCCTAAGCACAGCTGAATTCCTAAAAAAGTAATTCCAAGCAGAGGAATATATTTCAACAGTTTGTTAGCCATATATAAATCAACACTTCTAATTACAAATAACCTGCAGATTCTATGAATGTTTTGTGCTTTGTGACTCTTAGATTTAACATTGCTAAATAGATATGGACAGAGATATTAGCAGTAATGATATTCATCTCTGTAGTACTGACTATATTTTGCGCATATGCTGAAGACATGAAAGAATAAAACTTCCCTGCTGAAAAGTTTTGCAGTCTATCTTAACAGGAAAGAAAAATTCTGAAGAACTAAAGCCAGCAGAAAATAAGTGAGAAAGACATGAATGAGTGCCTTAGTGCTTTAGAATTTATTTACCTATGAGTCAGTAAGATTTCTCTCTGTCTACTTGTGTATCTGATTATTTGCAGATATTTACAGTAACGACTACTAAAGGTTTCAAGACTTCTTAACTGCGGAGCCACTTCTGTAAAACAGGTTCTATTTTCTCTTGGCTTCAGCTGTCACCCATCAATATTATAATCATAAATACTGTCATAAGTAACTAAGTTTCTGTTAGACAAGAAATCAATTTGTAACCAACACAACTCCACTTGGGTCATGACCTCTAGCATAGAACTGCCAGCTCAAGTCATGACTTCATAGAGCACCTTTAAGCATTGAAGAGATATATGCATTAAACATTTGTACTTCAAACAGACATGTCCAGAAAAACTCTGTCTTTAGTAATCTGATCATCTAATCCAAGAAATGTCTCTGTGCTCAGAACAAAAGATATTCATTTCTCTGAAAAATGAGACTCGTATTATCTTTGTGCAAAATGTAGATCTGGGTCCTATTACTAATAACTGGAGCACTTTCTCACAAACAACAGCAAATATCTCAATCTCATTAATGTGAAGAGTTTAAAGTCCCAGAAACTACTAGTTTGTGTACTTTAAGTACTAAGTGAACTTGTTGTACTTGTCTAGCTCTTCCAGTGTGAGGCACATCCTGGACTAAGAGCGTGCATATATTATACCATGTGAGTGATAACTTCGGAATTAACAGTGTTATTGCACTTGGCATTCAAGTTTCATCTGTATCAGACAGTGAACAATGCGAAGAAAAAAGCTTGTCTCCAGCACCATAGGGTGGGATTCAACTTTTCTCTTTAAATTTATACAGTGCAAGTGTCAATTTATGAGATGGTTGTCTAGGCTTCAAACAAATGGAGAGAAGATTTAGTCAAATATAGTTAATGTAATCTGGAGAGTAATTTATCTCCTCACAATTAGGTAGGCAGGTATAGATTCAATTACAATAACATATTTTGAGATGTTCTACCATATATAAGGCTTCACAGTCATGTTATTCATGCAGTGTTGAAAAACTATGTATCTGTGGAAAACTTGTCTTTTTTCAGCCCAGTAGCTGGAGGATAAATGGGACACTGAATAGTATCTGTGTCTTTTCAGTGTAAGAAAAAAAAATCTCCAGAACAGCAGAAAAACAGAGAAGAAAGTGATGAGAGAAGCCAGTGTTATTAGTATCTATTTATTTAGTTATTTGTAGGAATAGTAGAGAAAAAGATTGGAGGAGAGGTACTGAAAACCTCAAAGAATGTGATTCAATTTCCTTTAACAAGTTTAGATGAGATTCTTAGCAAAGAAGTCTTTGAACACAACTTGGGGTCTAAAAGTGGTCATTAGCTGCAGTAAACTAGCAAAACCTGGGGAATCTGTGTAAATGTATAAATATATAAATTCTCATGGCTTATTACAACCAAAGTCAAAGGAATTGCCTTTTATCTTAATTTGGAATTTAGATTCTTCTGAGAGAGCTTCAGTGCCCCATCCATCCATTTCAAATAACCAACAATTGATTCACTTCAATAGTATGATTAGAGCTACAGATATCATGCATCATAATCCAGACGTTGGTTATGGATACTTAAAAAACCATGAAACTGCTTTTTTTTGTTTATTGGTTTTGTGCCTTTTTTTTTTTTTTGTGTGTGTGTGTGTGTGTGTGTTTTTTGGTTTGATATAATTCTCTGATTTAAAATGTTTGCACTTATTTCCTTCTTGAGGCATTGTCCTTAGGAACAAGCAGCTTTTGAGGGGTATCAAGATAAGCCAAGGATAATTATAGAAGGATTTACTACAAGTAAAACCAGAAAATTCCTAGGTCTATTGCAAAGAATGTTTTAACAAAAAGATTAAGGAGGAGAAGGGGTTGATAAATGTTGCCTATTAGACAGCAATTCTACATTAACCCTGTATGTACTTTGTATGTTAGTCAGATATTTACAGGGGAGGGTAAAGATAAGACCATTTAAACTGCTTATATAAACATGCAATTATAAATGCTTATTGGTTTAAAAATGCTGATAAATGAATAAACTGGTGCATTAGAAGGCTTTGTGGACAAGAAACAAACCAAATTCTTTGTAAAATATTATTCTGAACTATTGTACTATTTCCCCCTACAAATCTGACTTATCTGACATGCTTCTTTGAAATACATCTTGTTTTGTTTGAGATATAAAGCACATTTTCCCTGCATCACATGAAATTGTTCAAGTATGTCATTATTCTTGTCCATATAAAACAATTTCTTTAATAGCAACAAGCCAGTTTTCTCCTGTTGGTGGGTTTTTTTCAACCATCATCAAAAGATCAATCTCCTTGCAGGACCATTGGCAAATGCAATCAATTTTTAAAATACTTTTCAGTCTTCAGTACCAAAGAAAAGTCATAGAGCAATTGTATTTCTAAGTTAAAGGGTAATTTATGAGCCTGTAGTAATTCTATAACTTCAGGCAAGAAATATCTAATGTTACAACTTTGCCACATAAAGTGTTTCAAAATTGCTCCCTGAATCCTATACCTCTGGGACATAAATTATTCTAGGTCACAGGTCTGCTAACTCAATGATTCTTTAAGGAAGAAGACTCAGCTTTATAACAGGGACTCTGCCAGAGACCAGCACGAAGGAGTACTGGGGGAAGTGGAATATGGCAGCTGTCAGCCATCCTTAGAGCTTCCCAGCTAGTGGAGCCAAATTATTCCTGTTGCCAGCTTGGAGCTCTACTTTGTCTCCTGCAGCAGTCAACCCAAAGGGACTAATCAGGAATTCAGAACAAGAGCTCTCTGATAGTCGGGGACTGCTGAGCAGGTGCAAAGCAGAACAAAATTTTCCAGCTCCATAACCTGGGGGGGACCTGCATGTAAAGGGAATCAAAGCCTGGCCAATTGAACCAGTTGATTCTGCTTTATAGTTCCATTAACATGAAAGGAAAGATAAGGTTTTAGCCCAATATATAGGAGAAATAAATATTATGATTCTTATTTATTAACTTTTGACCTTTTTAATGTTAGAAACATGGGAAGCAAATCTAAATAATATGGTGCCTGTTACTTTTTAATTTTTAAACTTAATTTTCCTAAGTCATTTTCTAAGGAAATTTAGATTATGAAGAAAAGTTTCATAATTAAGGAAAGAAAAAATCGGCAAAACCCTAAGGCAAAACTGAAATAAGCAAAATACAGTGAGCCTAATTCTAATTCATATTAGGCAGTTTTATACTACTCTACTACTGCAGAGAGGTTTGGAAATACTTGTAAAATTAATTTATACCCACTTTAAAGCCCATTTATACTGCCAGAACAGTGATAACTGAGTCACAGAGCTTCTGAGTCACAGCAGTCAACATCAGTCAAAAAATTATAAGTGTGTGTTGTATTAATTACAAGTGTCTCAAACTGTTATTCATCATTAACACATCTAAAAAATTGCAGTAAGCAAACCAGTCAGGAGAAGCTGTCATGTGAGCCAGGCATCCAATTACAGAGGATTACAGACAGGAATTTTTAAACTGAAAAGCTTTCATTAACTTGACTGAGAGCAGAAACAGACTGCTGCAGAGTGGTCTTAAAATTTCCATAAATATAGAATATAGAATAATTGGAATAAAGTTTGTACAACCTATAAGTAGCAAATTATTTAATCAAAATATTGAATGACCATTTACAAATGGCAAATCACTAGGGCTAGCAGCAAAAATTCACCTATTTTACTGATCCAAGTTTCTCATTTAAAGCAATTTTGCAAAAGTAAAAAAGAGTTAAATAATTCTTTTTATGACAAAATTTAAGAAAAAATGAAGAATCCTAAAGTTAGAAGATTCCAATATGTTATAAGTAATGATATCTTTTTCAGAGATGTCCCTCTTGAATTTACCTCTTTCCCTTACCTACCTTACCCACTGTTCCAAAAGATGAAAAGTGTGGATTTTTAAAGGCAATTCTAGTGGCAAAAATACATTGACCCTCATGTAATACAGCTGGAGAATTGGAAAATATTCAATTTATAAATGTCATTCTGCAGTAGACTACTTGTTGAAATTGTGAACACTTTTTAAAAAGCCATCACATCTGAGAGGTAAAGTCTCACCATGTAATGATCAAATCCCTGATAGCCATTAAAATTAAGGACCCTGCTGAAAAGCAGCTTCAGATAGAGACTTGCAGAGAATAAAGTAAAGATTATCAAAGACAGACAAACACATGGTACATGTGACACTAGCTCCAAAGAAATTATCCCTTTATTCTGCAAGATAATTCCAGGCATAGCCAGCTAATGAGCAATAACCCTTGACATAACTAAGCTAGAAGCATTTCTTCTTTGCTTGTCTTTACCTTCTTCAATGCTGATGCCAATTCACAATGCTAAAAAAGTTTTAACTCGCACAGTGCAAGCTTGGAACTTAGAATCTGATATTGTCACAGTTTAGCCAATGTAATTTCAATTTGCAGTTTAAACTTCTATCATTTCAAGTATTTTTAAATTATTATGGTAGGTTTAGTGTTAGCCTTTTGTCTCGGTCATGCTGGAACATAGCAGACATTCTAATTCTGCTTGTGGTACTCAATCTGGATTGCATATGTGAAATACAATAAATTCTTGTCTGTTTTTTGATGGGTTTGTTTGTGCTATTCTATTTACTAGAGACACCAAGAACCTCCTCCTCCTTCTGCTGGTTTCTTCCCTCTGGAAGGAATACAACACTGGGCTGTTTATTAAAGACCACTAGAGTACATTATCTGGAAGCATGCATTTCAGTATCACAGAAACCAGTTTCAGTATGCCTTTCCTGTATTCCTTATTGGCCATCTACTTAACAGATAATAATAACAGCTGACACAGACAGTTAATGAGATTTCCTGGATTAATGATTAGCAAATAGTGGCATTAACTGAATGGAAGGTATCAGATCCCCCTGATGTATATAACATGACCGGAAGAAGGCTTCACCCTGCCTGACTTCAGTCTGTTTTACTGAAGCATCTCTGTAAAGAAGTGGGATTAGAAGATGAGTCAAAGATTACAGGGAGCAAATGTCAGCAGGTGTGCAGGGACAGAGAAAGGATATGTTTCTATACTATATTGGGTCAAATCTCAAAATTAAAGTTCTGCATATGAAGATGTGCGCCATTCAATTCTCAGTTCTCTGGACACACATGAAAGTCGGGGAGTTTGATTTTTAGTTCTTTAATCTCTGAAGTCAAACGCACTGTGCACAGCTAATTTTTCTCCTAGGTAAAAGACTTTGAAAATGTGATGTATTAAATATGTGTTAAATTTAATGAGTGTGAACCTCAGGAGTTTGGAGCCATCCTATGTGATGTCAGCACTTGATACATGCCCTTGAAATTCTAGCATGTAGCTTTTAAAATTCTATTCTTACACACCCAAGAACATGATTAACTTCTGTTAAAATTAATCCATAAACAAATTGTTATGTAATTCATTATTATAAATATTCTAAGTGAATATCTCCCTTGATCACATCTCGGCTGAGTAAATTGCTATTTAAACCTTGCAAACTTTAAATAAGCAGAATCTAATCCTTATACTAGTAAACCCAAATATCATCTTCAGCAAATAACTTCAATCCCATGGTTAATGCCACAGAAATCAGAGTAGATGTTAGATATTAGAAAAAAAATCTTTACTGTGAGGGTGGTGAGACACTGGAACAGACTGCCATGAGAAGTTGTGGATGCCCCATCCGTGGAAATATTCAAGGTCAGGTCTAGTGGAAGGTATCCCTGCCTGTGGCAGGGGAGTTGGAATTAGATGATCTTTAAGGTCCCTTCCAAGTCAAACCATTCAGTGATTCTATGAAAAATAAAATAAATATATATTCAGAGCATATTGACATTTGCAGTTAAAGTGATAAATCCCATAAGAACATGAAAAAGGGTCATTTTGACCAAATAGTTGTGACTTGCCGAAAGTAAGAAGACAACATTGCTTTAAAGGAAATCAAATGTACACCCACTAGGAGAAAATATTCTGCAACACATTTCCAGAAACTGAAACAATTAAAAAAAAGAAACAACTTCTAAGCTTTATAAAGTTTCACAGGCTGCAAAAGCGCCGAATTTTAACACTGCGATGTGGGTACAAGATTTCCCAAGGATACTTTAAGATCAGTAGCACCCAAAAATCATCCTAGGATGGGCATACTTAGTGCATCAAAATCTTCTCATGCACTTCCAGTTGTATGTCTCAAAGCTCAGCATTAAACTTTAAAGTTATATTTAAAACCCAAAAAGGAGATTGATGTGTGCTTTACAAAAGTGAACTGAAAAGTAATTTTGTAAAGGAAAGAGTGAATATAAGTGAAAGTAATGACATTTTAAGCCAGCAGGAGGCTGAACAGAAAGTGTTGGAAAAGTCTGAGAAGCAGTATGCAGTTGATTTTTAGAAAGGAAGACTGAAAAGATATGAGAGTCAAAGAGAAAATTAAATAGCTGTTGTAAAAGCTCCATAAAAATGGGACAAGCTGATATCCAGCTACCTTAGTCATGTCTAACATCCAAGTGTATCCTTAAAAAACTTAACAAGTTTTAGTGAAGTCGTCCTTGTTTTACAGTTTGTTTCTCAAGGACTCATAGAACATGATGCATATAGTGCATAGACTTCTGCTTGTAAAACAATTACACTTCACAGAGCACAGGAGACATACAAGTGTAGGCAGATTAACAGAGCACCAGTGCAAATATCTGTACCTCTGCTTCTTCATCATCCTTACCAGGTCTTTCTGGTCACATTAGATTCCTTAATGAAGTCCAGAGTATTCTTTTCCATTTCTGTCCCCGGTATTGTCTTCTGATCTTTCACCAAATATTGCTTTTTTCCAGTTTATGTGTCATTTTTTTAGGGTGTGTGTTTTTTTGTTTTTTGTTTCATTTCTTTGGTTTTTGTGTCCTGTCCCTATTGCTTTAAAAAGGACTGGAGAAAGATCACTTCCTTCATACCGCATGACTGGCCTTGTTTTCTCTGATCCTCTTTCCCTTTTACTTTTTTTTTCTTTCTTTTTTGAAAATTAATGCCTTGCTACTTATCTCAGAACATAAGGGGGTCTTTGAAATTGAAGACTTTGAAATCGCCAGAAGTCAACTTGAAATATATGTCTAAAGAAAATAAGAAGTTACTGTAGTTTCTGCAGGGATACCCACTAGAGAAAAAACAAATAATAAAGAGTTTTGCCATTTTGTTTTTCCCAGTACCATTTTTAATGTAATGAACTTCCACTAAATGACAGTGAAGAGTAGGAAAGAGAAGAATAGTGGTTCAAAATACAGAATGGATTTTTTTTTTGACATTTAGAAAGGCATTTAAAATTTTAAGTGTGCTAGTTTATACAAACTGTTACAAGTCAGATATATGAACTGGTATTCCCAAGAAGAACGATTAACTGGAGTGTTCTTTTATTCACAAATCAGTCCAATTGTACGAACCAATAAAGCAGCTATTAAATATTATGATTAGATATTTTTCTTGTAGAATAATGCTGAACATATTTATGCAC
This sequence comes from Psittacus erithacus, assembly GCA_009867235.2. Classification (NCBI taxonomy): domain Eukaryota; kingdom Metazoa; phylum Chordata; class Aves; order Psittaciformes; family Psittacidae; genus Psittacus; species Psittacus erithacus. Next base: position 16,692 of record WYDI02036064.1, on the reverse strand, counting down.
CCTGGCTGTAGATGTATCAAACCTAACTTTCTTGCCTGTTAGGCAAAAATGTTAGGATAAATCATTTGGATATTTCATGATTTCCTTTTGCTTCAGAAAATATTGTGCATCTGTACATCTGTAGATAAGCGAGTGAGATGGAGGTGGCTGTTGGATGTCTGCTGTGTCCTTGAGAGTTCTGCAATCTTTTATTCAGTGTTAATAATCATATTCACAGTTTTACAGATAAAGTGCTTAGATGCTCAGGTCCTGAATTTTGTCTACCCATTTTAAAATATCACCGGTCTGACTGATTTCTGATTATGCCAATGACTTTTTCACTCAGTATGTTTTTCTCATCCCTGACCATTTGTGTCAACGTGACTTTGAAGTTCTCGGGAAAGGATATTTCTTGTTACCTGCATTTAAAATAGGGAGGAAAAATCAGAATTTTGTTCTATAAGGCATGGGAAGTTGTACAATATTATCTCTATAGTTGTATAAATTTAGGGTGAAATTCTTTCCAATATATGCTATACTTAATCACATTTCACAAAACCCCACTGTGAAGAGCAACAGTTTGGTTATATCTCTTCCACATCTTTTGAATACAGGCACATACAGTAAAAAAGTTTCCTTGTGCCTATGCTACTTTTTTTACCAGTACTATATCACTATATCACCAAAGTCATAATTTCATTTATATTTCCAAACAAGATATTCTCCCCAGTTAAATAGTAGGTGTGTAAAGGGATTGGATCCACATTTTCAGGTCATGCAGGCAGTGTAGTTGGGCTGGAGTATGCCTCAGTCTGGTTCATGTTCATAACTTTTAAAAAAAAAAATTAAAATAGATGTATACAATAGGATCAAGGATCTTTTTAACAATTTATACATTTCATTGCTGAGCAGTTCCTCCTGTGAAGAAAGAACAGCCAGAGCTACCCATCCAGACTAAAGGTTAAGATCTTGGACAGGAATTAAGGCTTTCAAACTGTTTCAACTCTAGACTTCAAATTATAATCCAGACTAATTTTTAATCTTCCCATTATATTTGGGTATAAATCCATATTAAAGGTCTCTGGATCTGTCAGGAACAAATGGGAATGATGAACAAAGCTTCTGCTCAACTTTGTTCACAAACTGTTTTATCAGTGCCTTCCTGTTATTGCTGTCCTTTTGATAATGTAAGTTTTTCAAGTGTGTTTGCTGAACCAGTAGAGAAATGATTTCTCCTTTGCTCTGTTGAACAATCTACCAGGACATGGGTTTTGGCGGTGGCGGTGATGTCACTCCTATTTCTGCACACTATTATATGCAGCATAAACTCTGGTATTTCAGCTGAAAATGAAGAAATATATGAGGAAAGGATAGGAGGAACAGTCTTTGGGCCTCTAGAGGCAGACATGGTGGAGTGGGTGTTTTTATTTAAGGTATGAAACATTAATGTTGTTAAATGATAGCCAAGCATCAACCATGAAAATGGTGTTAAAGGTACACATGACATGCCTTTTAAAACTGCTTTGAAATGTATCAAAAAGCTATTCTGAAAGCTAAATGGCAGAAATAAGACAATTTTAAAATCTGTTTCCAATACCTTCAGGTTGAATATAGTTATTTACACTTGCATGTACTTTGGAAAGCCTATGATTCTCATATTCCCATCATCTGATCCAACAGCTCCAGATCTCTTTGATTACTTTTTATTATTTAATTTATTTTACTGTTTCATTTCTAAGCTTTTCAGTTAATCAATAAGAACAAAAACTGTTTTATTTTCTTCTGGGTAAATTCATTTTTCTACCTGAAAAAAACACAAATTTTATTCAATTCACTGGAAATAAAGTGGTATTTTATAAGCTACATGGCATCATAATGACTGATACTAATGAATAAAAAGTTCTGAAACATTTAGTAAGAATATTTGGTTTGGCTTAAAAATCCTTTGATTATGCTTTGCATCTGCTGTGCAATCAGCAAAGGTGGCACTACCTATCATAACTGATGGAGGACTTTGATAACAAGTAGCTATTAAAATTATCTTCTACAGTCTTAAAAGATAATTTTCATAGTTGTGAGAAAAGAAGTTACATAAAAAAATCTACATATAGAGCAAAAAAAACCATGATCCAAACTAAAAATAAAGATATTAAAAATTCAGCTTTGTGAGTAGTGTGCAGCTACTCGCAAAAAGCTTCTGGGGAGAAAAAAAGCTAGTTTACAGAATTTCTTAAAATAGTTAATTTTTGGTATTCATGGTATAAGATTTACTTTGTTTTGATTGTTTATGTTTTGTGTCTTCTTCAGAATTTTTTATTTTTATGTTATCTATATATCACATTTCACAGCAACATTTTCAGTATGTTCATAATGTTGGTCAGTGAAGGAGCAGAATACCAGGATCTTATTTTTGTGATTAATGCAGCATGAATGGTGAACATGTATTTATGTTACATTTTGCAATGCTCTGAATCAGTAAACAACTGTGATCACTACATATGTTTTTGATCAGATAATATATTTCAGTGGAAATTCCAAATGTCAAAGAGTACAACCACCCTGATTATGTCAGTAAGCAGAAATTATAGTTTAAAATTGTTTTTTAAAATAACATTTTAACATAAGAAGAAAGAGACTGAGCTTTGACTTTTTAATTCTGTATTTTCCTGTTTCAAGAAACAGTTAACAGTAACAGAATATTTGTAAACATTTCTCTGAAGGCAGTCTGTTCATCTGATTTTATAGTATTTTACAGATTATTTTTTTTTTTTGCTTTTTGAGAACATTTGTGTGCTTAGTTTCTAAGAACTGCTGTGGAAAGAGAATAAACAGTGAGATGAGCGAGAATATGACCTGATAATAGATTTTTTTGAGCATTCTGTCAAGAAATTAAGATGACCTTCTAGAATCTTGGAAGAAGAAACAATATTCTCTGACTTGGATGTTCCTCGTACAAAATAAAAAGCAAATTATAAAAATATGGCTCTCAAGAAAGAGTGGTTACTGCAGGAAGTTCAGACGCAACCCACAGAGACCAAGAAGCTATTGCATTAGTTTAATCAGTCCTTGGGTTTTGTGACAATCAAAGTAAGTAAACCGGCGACTTATAAAGAAAAGGAGAGATTAACTGAGTAATTATAGTTATTATGAGTTTTTTAGAATTTTCTAGTTTCATTATGTATATTTTTAAATGAAAATATAAATGTTCTCTAAAAAGCAAATCACAGTGTTAGGAAAATGACTGAAGACATTGGAGTAAGTCGACCAACGATTTGTCCTAATTACTTCTCTGATATTAGCTTTAGACTAGACTTTCTCTGAAAGAAACATCAGAAATGTACTGTATCAAGTGCATGTATTTTATCTGCCAACACATGTTGAATTAATAAGCCTAGACTGTAATAGCTCTAATGTCTGCCACAACACTATCTGTGCTGTTATATTTGTGTAAACCTCCTTGATAAGTAGCAATTGTATAAGTTTAGCTACTGAGTTTCTAATGGAGGAATTTGTTAGCAAGTGCTAAAATTATTAGCAACTTAAATCTCAGCGATTTCAACTATACTTTAAGGTATTCCTAAGAGCTTTAAAAAAAACTACAGGAAAACTGCAAAACCCCCCATATAACATGAAAAGTGTGTGTGCCACCTAAACAAACAGATCTAGCATCATTTTAAATATTCTTAAATACCTGATAATGCACATGCAAGTAAACCTATGCAGAATACTTCAATCACAGGAGAAAAAATAACATGGCAAAACAACAGATCCCACAACAAGCCCCCCTGCTTCACCCCATCAAAACATATGCTTTCATTCATTGCTGAGATCAAAAATTACAGGTGACTGTGCTTTACTCATTCTGGTGCTCATGCACCTGTTTTTGGTTCTGTTTTTAAAGAATATATTCCCTGACAATTTTGGAGTTCTAGAAGACAAGCTCTATGACTGAAAATAGTTACAGAATTCTTGTTAAAGTGGAATAGTTATTAAAAATAAAAAATAAACAAAAGATTAAAGAGTATGGTTTTGTAGATGAAGTGCTGCTTAATAAAATTTAAAAAAAAAGAAAAAAAGCAGTGAACACAGAACTTGCCAAACAGATAAAATGCCCATGTGTTTCAAATTCTGAAGTGAAGATGCCTCCTGGGATTTTAGAAGAAAGTCCCTACTGGAAAACTATGGATTATTTCACTACAGAGAAAGACTTTGTCCACATTATATTTAATATACTTTGGCCTTAAAGACCAAGTCTGGCAATGAACTTTAAAGTTCACTCTTTATTTATAAAATCAGGTTTTGTCTTTTTTTAATTTTTAATTTTGTTGGATGTTCTCTTCTCATGGTGCATGTAAAGGATAGAAATAGAAACCTCTCTTGCTGTCTGTTCATCTCCTGTAATTCAACAATTTCATTTCTGCTTGCATCTCAGATGATTATACTCAAGCACTTTATCTCAAAATATTCATCCAAATATTCAGCATTGCATAAATTTTCCAGCCAGCTCCTAACTTATCAAATACTTTTCTTTCCACTTGTTTGTTCACACACAGTCCATGAAGGAGCCAATAGGAGAGCTTCAGCTCAGTCATGAAATTTGCAATATAAGATGTCACCATGCTCACTAATATGACCATAACAAGTTAACTGAGATCATATGGAATTATATAATGCTACCATGTAAAGAATTTCTGCCATAATAAAAATCCATGCTATTGCATAAGCATTCAGGCTATATCAAAAGCAGATGAGTGAAAGAGTTAAAATAAATTCTCTGAACATGTATACGGAAGTGCTTACTGAAAATGCATTGCAATTTCTATCAGCTGTCTCTGCCAAACTCAGTAATCAAAACAATGTTGTTTGGTCAATTTGCGCACGAGACAGTTGTTTTGTGGAGTAATTGTTAAGCCTGCAGGGAGCTGAGTGGCCACAGCTACCAATCAACAGTACATGTAATATAACATCCTAACATTGCTTTTCTCTACAGCAAGACTTAACATGCAGTAGACAATACTAGCAAGATTGCTAGGTTTTCTCTGAATTGTTCTAAAAATGTCTGTGGAAATTGAATGTAAGCAGAAAAAGTGTCATTGGAAATACAAGAATGAAATGTTACATTACTCTTTTATTTTTGGCTAGTCTGTCAAACTGTTTTCATCCTTTGCCAGTCCAATTCAACCAAAAAAAGATTATAGGACACAAATTCCTAAATATATGTTTACTTGTTCTTACTAAGCATACCCTTCTTGGTTCTCCTTTGAAAATCAGTCAGTACTACATCTCATATACACAGACTTCACCGTAGAGTTGTTCAGCCCTGATGATGGCAAAGGAGGCTTGGCTGGATGCAGTACAGAACAAGATTTATTACTGGCAGCAATCAGAAGGGACAATTAATCCAGAAGAAGGTAAAATTTAATCCCCCATAATGTCATTCAGAGTGTTACTAGAACTAATGTGTGATGTTTCTATAACTCTGATAAATATAATTCAAAGAAAGTCATGTTGTTATCTTAAGGTAAATGTCATTATTTGCAGTGAAGTCCTCCCAAACTGAAAAGCCTGCATATATTCGAATGGCTAACTATTATTTTTCTTCAATTATGTAATTGGCAAATGGCTGGACACCAAAGTTTTCTTTCAGAGAGGTTGTTTCTAATCTAACTTTTGTGCCAAGTTTCAATAGTCTACAAATTTTTAGAACCTAGAATAACAGGGTTTATAATGGAAACACTGACACACTTGTGGCTATAAATGTGTCATCTACTGCTGTAATAATCAGTAGATAATTACTTTTAGCTTTCCACTCAGTGAATTAGGACAGATGAAATTTTTCAGTAAAAGATGAGTTTTTGCTGTGAGAAAGTTCATTTCAGGACATGTCCACAATATTAAAATAACTGCAGCTTGCTCTGTGATTTCTCAATGTTTTTTGTTGTTGGCTATTTTTTAATTCAGGAGGACTAGCATGAACTAAAATATCTAGAATGAAAAGCCAGATAGCTAACTGCATCCCACTTATCCGTTAAACACAACCTATCAATGTAGCATGCACAGGTTGATGTGAAGAGCTAAAATTAATTGTGATTTGATGAATCAATTCATATGGAGAGAAGCCTGCAGATGTTTTCTAAAAGTTCTAGAAGTAGCTTTGTATCTAGTACTTTCCTAGTGAATTTCAGCAAGAGTTCCCATTTAGGAAAAAAAATGCTGTATGTCTGAAAGCATGAAAACCACCCAACCTACTTTATTTTATAGGAATACTGAATTTCAGTCCTTTTTTTAGGAATGAAAATAGCCAACCCACCACCACCACAAAACCACTGATTATCCAAATCACATTATGGATTCTAACTTTAATAATATTTCACTATAGTGAAGTAGTCATTATTAAGGCAAATTATATTTAAAGGAGTGGATTTAGCAAAGTACCTTTTATTGCTATCATTTACCACTACTTTCATTAATCAATCACTGCTTAGAATACATTCTTCTGGGTGTTAATTTGAATCACAGGATAATGTCGATATAAACTGTGCCAGGGGGCGATTTCTTCCATCATGAGAATATTTCAATATTTTATCTATAAAAACTTTCCTTTTAATTCAATTTTCAGAAAGCAGAGATTAAATCATTAGATAATTCTTTATTATTGTTTTGCTTCCCTCTGCTGTTTCTAACTTAATTTGAACCCTTGAAAGCCTTGAGGAGTGTTGGTGTCAGGGAAAAAAGAAATAAGCAAATGTTATGTATGTGCATCTACTATTTTCTGCTTTCTTTTGTACTGATACTAAATGCCATGTAGCAGCCCAGAGCTACTTTAAAAAACAGTTACAGGACATGCAGGTAAAATCATCTTTCACTGTTTAGGTGTGCAATTCTGTATTTAGCCTTATTAGCAAATTTGTAATTATTTCTATTGTGCTTGTATTTGTGAATCCAGAATCATACAATTTAAATCACCTAGACTTAAATTTAAGAGGTCTCAAAATGCTTAAGATCAGATGCTCCTATTATCTTCTTTTATTTTTTTTCCTACCTCCAAACAATATAAAAAAGGGATTCTCTATTCCCTTCTCAAATCCCACCCACCACTTTTCCAATTAATTCTTCTTAAAATAAGATGCAGTCACAGTGACTGGAAGACCATTGCAACGAGTTCAGATTAAATCAAATTGGGATGGCTAGATGAAAAACTCCAGAAAGGGTAGTAACAGAACTGAAAAATTGACTGATTTGTTAATACACAGCTGTGACTGAAAGTTACCGTGCCATTTAGTTCACTAATTAATAATATCCTCAGTCACACTGCACTCAGCCTCAGTTTCCATTTTATTCTTTTAATTTGTGGATAGAATGTGCTCTTCTGCAAGGTGTCAAGTAGATTTTTAAACGGCTATAATTCCATCATTAACTTTTCAGTTACACAGTCACTCATGATTCACTTTTTTATTTTTCACCTTTTCTTCCTCACTTGCTCTGGTCTACTAAACTTCCAGCCAGTAGCTATATATATATATAAATTCTCTTATCTAGACACTCAAATAGGGAAAGAAAGATTTTTCAGAGTTCATCAAATCACAGATATTGTAACCATTATAAAAAAAAATAAAAATGCTGCCTCTTAAAAACAGAATAGGAATTTCACTCTTTCCTTTTCCTTCTTGCACTATTCGTTGGAAATTGAATAAATTATTTTTAATCCATGTATGATCTCAACATTTTTAACTACATCATATGAAGTCTGGATAGAATACCTTACTTTTGCAAAATGGATAGAGTAAATTTAGGATTATATGCTCTCTCTAGTATAAAAAGAAATATATATGCAACAGGAAATCTCAAGAATTTTTCTTTTTAGATAGTACTCTTCCTATAATATTGGAGCAGCACAAGCCCCATTTAATTCGTAACAAAAGAATAGGACCAATATACATGTTTCAAATGAGTGAATGATCTGTCACAGGAGTGCTATTAGGTTTTGCTAGGTGTGTATTTAATCCTATTTAACTTAACTGGAAGATTAGCTTGTAAATAAGTTTTGCCCAGATGTAGAGAGAGTTGGGGAAGAAGCATGAGATATTTCGCCTTTCTGCTGCTTATGAAATGCTTTGAGAAGAACGAGTCATCTAAGATTATGTTCTTTCAAGTTATTTTCATGAGATACTACTTGTTTTTTTTGTTAAATTGTCATCTCATAAAGGCAATTACCTGCCCCAGACAAGCAGATAAAGACCCTATTACTGTCTTTTGCTTGTGATAGTTGAAAAAATAAATAATGTGGTCCCCACACAACCTAGTGCCCATGAGATCCTTTCTCATTCTGCTAGAGAAGATTTTCATAAAATGGTAAGTGTATTGATCTGCTGATTAAGGCATTTCAATTTTGCTAGGGAAGTTAAGAAATACTGTGTTTTAAATGTTCTAAAGCATCTGAAAATAAAAAGGGAAATAACAAACTTTTTCTAAGTCTTTTTTCTGATTCCAGGGATATTTATGAAGCCTAATGTCTAAGAAAAGGAACATGGTTCATAAGCTAAGTTAGAACACTTGATAATAATAGGATGAACTACCTCTCTGTGCACTTTTTCTTAACTCTTCAGTAGCCTAGACATCATGTTTATAATGATAAAAGATCATTAAACTAATGGAATTTCCAATTAAACAATTTGTGTAAATTGAGATATTTTTGGCAAGCAAAATAGTATACTTGTTGAAAGATTATATTCAATCAATCATTTCACATTTATCATCTCCTTAACAACAAATATGTAACATGTATGTGGATTTACAGCAGTTTTGTGGCTTCTGCTGAAGTTGATATGTGGCAAACTTGATTTATTCATTTGTATGAGTAACTTACGAGCACAGTACAATGAACACATTTGCTGGGTATTAGGTAGATTATCACATATACACAGTTTCTAAGAGAGATGTGTGAAATCTATCTTGAGGGCATCTGATTTTCAGTTTAACTCAAAGATGTATGCATAGGTGCCTTTCTCTTTTAGCACTAATGTGAACAGTAGCATTTCAACTGATACTGGCATAAAAAAGATCAGACATCTAATGAAACTTAAACTACAAGATGTCACACAACATTTCATCTTTCTCTGTGATGAAACAGTATATTAAAGCTGAAAGTGAAGGTGGAAATAAAACAGAAAATTAAGTTTACTACACTTGACCATTGCTGCTAACTCAGCTCTTTTACAAATCAATTTAATCCAAGGCAAGTTTTGCTATCAAACATTTGGAATCTCTATGGATAAAAATATTTCTCAAAGGTTAATAAAGACTGCTTGTAATGGAAAGCGATATTATGTAATTCTTATCCAGCAGTGGCTAAAAATGAAACAGGCGTGAACCAATAACATACAGAGTATGTTATTGCATTTTCATAATGCTGTTTAATTTTCCAGTCCTTCAACAATAAAAGTAAGTGATTCAAGTTCAATAGAAAAAAACTGGAGTCAAAGTGAATGAAATATCTTACTTTTACAGCTGCGGGAGTCATTCATAATGTAGCAAATGCAAGTGTAATAGTAAGTTCTGAGAGGAAAATTGACAGGAAAGAAATAATTTTATAGTGTTAAGATAGTACAAAAAATAGAACTGAATTAAACTCATTAGTGGTAGCATCAATCTGTACTTGAAATCACATTAACAAAATTATTTATATGATGAATTAACATTCCAAATGATATTTTTTCTTTTTTTTTTTTTTCCTTCTTTCTCATATATGTATGTGTATTGAGTTTACATGGCACAGTTTTGCTAGCAAGGGGATTGGAGGAGTGGCTTCTAGGTGATGAGACCAGGAGCTGCCCCCACATCAGACAAACACATTTCCAGATGGTTCCAGAACAGACTTGCTGCTGACCAAACCTGAGCCCCTCAGCAGTGCTGTTGGCACCTCTGTGATAACATATACTGCTGTGCAGCAGCTGTGAGAGAATGAGGAGCAAGAAAAATGTGACAGAAAGCCCTGCAGGAGAGAAGGTCATTGCAGAAGGAGGACAGGAGATGCTGGCACTCCAGGTGCTGGACCAGACATCGCCCTGCAGCTTGGGGTGAAGAATACGATGCAGCAGGCTGTCCCCCTGCAGCCCATGGAGGGACATATGGCACTAGATACACTGAAGCCTGTAGAGGACTGTATGGTGGAGCAGGTGGATACACCTTCAAAGAAGCTGCAGCCCATGGTCAGCCTAGGCCAGAGCAGGCTCCTGGCAGGAGCTGCAGCCCGTGGAGGGGAGCCTGAACTGGAGCAGGTTTGCTGGCAGGACTTGTAGCCCATGGGGACGCACGCTGGAGCAGTCTGTTTCTGAAGGACTGCATCCTGTAGAAAAGCTGCATGCTGGAGAAGTTCATGAAGAACTGCAGCCCATGGGAAGGACACATGCTGCCTCAGGTGATGAAGGACTGTATCCTGTGGAAGGGACCCCATACCGTGGCAACCAAAGAGTGTGAGGAGACAGAAAAGACAGAGACTAAATGTTATGAACTGACCACAAACCTCCTTCCCCATCTTCCTGTGCTGCTCCAGAGCAGGAAGAGGTAGAAAAGCCAGGGGTGAAGGAGTGAAGTTAAGCCTGTGAAGGAATATGGGAGGACAGCATTTTGATTTTGTCTTTGTTTTTTTCTCTATCCTACTCTATTTTCATTGGCAATAATTAAATCAGTTTTCCCCAAGTCAGGTCTGTTTCATCTGTGGTTGCAACTGATGAGCGATCATCCTGTCTATATCTTAGACCACAAGCATTTCCATCTTATTTTCTCCTGCTCTGTTGAGAAGAGAGAGTGAAAGAGTAGATGGATGGGGGAATTTGCATTCAGCCAAGGTTAACCCACCATACTATAGTTGCTTTATTCCCTGTACACCTAATCAATGACCAATAAATATGTTTGGACATAGTACAAAGCCCACTGATAATGCAGAGAAAGAAAAGAAGTTCTTTGAACTGTTTGGATAGGGTACTGTCAGGACAGACTCTGATTGTGCCAGTTGTGGACTGAACAGTGTTTTCAGCATACACTCATGTTCCTAAAGGATAAAGAATAAGTATCATACTACCAGTGAGCCCCTTTAGACATATGGTTTTTGCATGAATCACTGAGTCAGCCCCAATCTTCAGATGCTAACGATGACTTTGCATAATTTACACAGATGAACAGCAGCACATCTTTATATAAATGGATGCCCAGTTTGGCAAGCGCAGAAGTATTAAAGTCCTTATGTCTCCATTTAAATGAACTAAGGACTAGATGCAGATACTAATTTCCATGAGGAGACTTATCAAAAAGATAAGTTAAATATTCAGGGAGGAAGTTAGAATATACTAGAATACTCAGCCAGAAAACTATTCAAAGTTTCTTGCTGGTCCAGTTTTAGTCTTCAAGATTTTCAGAAAACTGCTATCACAAAATGCTGTGGATTACATTCAAAAATATCCACTCATTTTTTTGGTTCACTGTAGCTCTAGGTGGTTATCTTCCGTGTTTAAAGATAATCCTAAATTCAAGTTTAAGCAAAAAATCCAGCACTGACTCCTTGATTCTCAGTGTGCCTCATGGTGAAGTCTTCAGATAGTGCAGTCACTGGGATCATGCAGATTTGTTCTGGCACAATTAAATTGAAACATTTTATAAACAGAAAGTCCAAAGACTCTTAAACTTCTCTACAGTTCCTGGAAGTCAAAATCTGCATCAAGCATGGGTAAAATAGGTAAGTGTTCTGTACAGAAAATGAGTTGCAGTAACAGAATTACATTCTTAAGTACAAGAAATAGATATTATGTACACATCTACCTGGTTAAACAAAAAATAAAAGAAAAAAATATAAGAAGAAAGTGGGGCAAGCTATGGCCCTGTATACCAACTCATCCAAACTGCTTTTTGCTCCATGGCTCTTCTTTATACCACATCAGTGGTGTGTCTTCATAACAAACTCAGGCATGACTCTTGGCAGGAAGGTAGCTACCTACAAGCACTTCTTCCAGAAGACAGTATTAGTGATATAGCACCACACTGGAATGCTTCAATAGTTTTCTAGAACTATTCCAGAAGGCTTTGTCACAATTCACATCTTGTATGATGCGGCATTTAAATTAGTGCTACAACACACTAGTCTGGCACATTGTTGCAGGCACTGTGAAGTGAATTTAGAGACAAGGATGTCATGCAGGACAGTGTTAAATGTCTTTCACAAGTCTAGGTAGATGATGTCAGTTGCTCTTTTGTCTACCGACACTTTGGCACCAACACAGAAGGCCACCAAATTCCTCAGGCACAATTTGCCCCTAGTGAAACATTTTGGCTGTCACCAATCAGTCCCTTATTGTCCATATGCCTTACCATAGTTTCCAGGAGGAACTGCTTTATGATCTTGCTGGGATGAGACTGCCTGGCTTGTAGTTCCCTTTCAAAAATGGGGGTTATATTTCCCTTTTCCAGTCAGCAGGAACTGCCACAACTTCTCAAACATAATGGATAATGACTCAGCAACTTCATCCGCCAATTCCCTGAGGACTTGCAGATGCATCTCATCAGGTCCCATGGACTTATGCACCTTCAAACTCCTTAGATGATCTCGAACCTGATATTCTTTCACAGCAGGCAGTTCTTCATTCTTCCAGTTCCTGCTTTTGCCTTCCCAGTCAGGGGACTTATGCTTGTTTGGGCATTCCTGAATCTGTGAACTTGGCATTGGCAGAGATACAGTCAGCCTGACTGGTGCTGTGTGGATAGCTAAAATGACCAAAGGCAACTGATATTGCAGACAAGGAACTTGCTTGGTGTAGGTTTTTTAGGAAGAGCAATACTTGGGGAGCTGCCCTGAAGCTACCCCGGAATTAAACTGCTGATCCATGAACTGAGGACAGCAAAAAGGAATTTCAGCTACTTTGCAAAGACTCATTTAATCAGCTCAGGATAAAATGCAGCAAAAAATTCTTGCCAGAAAAAAGCTAGTTTTTCTCAAAGTATCTCATGCTATTGAAAGTATCAGCACTCCGTTGCTCAACTACTAACAAAAGCATGGTAAAGCACTTGTTTTGTCTGTCAGACATATAGATAACAAGTTTTCCTCATGAAGGCCAGACTAGCATTCTTGCTTTACCCATATCATATTTCCTGCTCAAAACATGGGGTGCAGGGCTTTGTGACAAAGGATGTAAATTATCTAGTCACAATTACACTGGTACAGTGAAAATACAATTGGACATGATGGTAAAAATATCTCTGTAGAATAAAACTCTGTGGGAACTTTTGTCTAATTTCCTTTTCCCTTCTAGAAACAACATAAAGCAAAGAATTCCATACTGAAATAAGTTACTTGGGCCTTAACTTATTTAAACATGAAAATGTGTAGGAACTATATATACATATATATGAATATATACATGAATATATACAAAATTGAAAAAGCCTTCCCATGCCCTGAGTTGTGGGATCAAAAATCATTTTTCTTTTAATCAGTCTCTATCCTTCTGAGGGATTTTTGAACTTCTCATGACATCTCTAGCTTAAGCTGTTAACAACTTCTCCTTTTGCAGTCACATATAAAGTCATTGCTGTATAACATGCTATTTTATCAACCTACAGGAATTTCTGTATTGCAAATAAGTACAAAAGTACAGATTTGCATTTTTATACCATTTATATTTTAGATTTCTTTTTATATACATTTTCTGTTAGGTATCATATTACCATTTTTTCTTTCCACTCTAAAGATATTAACCTTTAACATGAAAATATATTTGGTAGATGCATTTAAATAACTTTGTCAAATGGCAAATTGAATATGTTGCATCAGATTTCCTCAATATCCTTCAGTATTTTGATATATCAGAGTAAAACACTGATAAAAATGTGTATGCATTATTTCACTCCCTTTCTGATTATTCTAAACACATATTCTTGCTGCTTCATTGCCTTCTGATTTAAACTTTTCTGATTTTTGCAAACTCAGCAGCCAAGGGGTATATAGCTTACCTAATGCAGCATTTACCAAAATGAACAGGTATTGTAGGCATTCTTTATGAAATTAGATATCAGACACCCTGTAAGAGGGGAAAAATCCTAAATGGTCATCTGGAGAAAAGAATATTGATTGTGTTCCGTGGGGGGCCTATAAGGATGCTAGAGAGGGACTCTTCATTAGGGACTGTAGTGATAGGACAAGGGATAACGAGTTAAAACTTAAACAGGGGAAATTTAGGTTGGAAGTAAATTCTTTACTGTGAGGGTGGTGAGGCACTGGAATGGGTTGCCCAAGGAAGTTGTGAGTGCTCATCCCTGGTGGTGTTCAAGGCCAGGTTGGACAGAGCCTTGGATGACATGATTTAGTGTGAGGTATCCCTGCCAATGCCAGGGGTGTTGGAACTTGGTGATCTTAATGTCCTTTCCAACACTAACTACTCTATGATTCTATGATCACTATCCGCTGCTGAGTGGATGTTCAAAAACTAATGGCCATTAAAGACACCTCACAGAGACTGAAAAAATTCCAGGATCTAGTCATGCAAGGTTATCAGAGGACCATAAATAAGCCTCTGTCTGAGATGATTTATCAATTTCAAGATCCATCATTTTATTCAATGAAAAGGAGAATCAAATACCTTTGAGAGAAAAATTTTCTGCACTCTTGTAATTCTTTCCATTTCAAAATATCTTCTTATGCTCTTTCCTTTCACTTTCCACCTCTCACAACAGCATATATTTATCACTTTTTCCCTATTTTAGACTTCTTAGTCTTCATTGAAGGATAAAATGTTACTCCATCAATACCGATATTGCTAGATTATTACCACCGAGGTTTACAGGTGATTCCAGAGTTATTCATTAGTTCTGCAAGCACTGTTGAACTCAAACACTTGATTTCTCTCAACAAATATGTGATAAAAATTAGAAGTTATCTCTGGTCTTTGCCTTCTCTGCAGTATAATATGTGATACATATGCTTTAGCAGCATATAAAAGTCTGCAGAAATATCAATTTTGAATACCTCTAATTCTTCATCACTATCTTTTGCATTTTGAATATAGGTACATAGCCTATATTCTCTACCTGACCTCCTGGGCTAAAACTTGGTTTTCAACAGGAGTGCAGTGAACCTACTGTGTTTTAAACTGACATAGATGTTTATGCTTATCAGTTCCCTTATTTACTCTAAATGGTACAGTAATGAGTTATGAAGATCTTGCATGCATTGAGTTATCTTTCTGTAGGAAAGATGCATTCTGGGGCTTTACAAAATAATGGGACTCTCTTATTTTTGTGTGGATGCATGTGTAGTCCTAAAGGCTGTGTTCACTAAAGTATCTGCAAGTATCATAGGCACCTCATAATTCCTCTCCACCTCCAAAAAGACAAAAAGCAATGGAAAAAAATGTCAGATGCAGTACTGTATTAATAAACAATACATCCTTTTTAAGTGACAAACTAGCTAAATATAAGAATGAAGACATTCTGACAAATGTGTCAAAAAGAAAAAAAAACCCAAACCAAACCAAACCAAAATCAAGGCGAGTTGCACTGTTGCTCATTTCTGCCATATTAGACCTGTACCTTTCCCTGACTTAGTTTCTACCACAAGATTTTTGTATGTTAGCGTATAACCACAATGCCCTAGCTGAATCAGATTTTCACATTGCTCCACCTGAAGTAGGATAGCAGACTGGTAGTTGCAACTCCCTTTCCTCACTCTTCATAGGTCTCAACCTTTGCAAAGTCAAGTTTATTCCTCACAATAACTTTATTTTTGTCAGGATTTTAGCAAATTGACAGTGCCTCCAATGAAATCTATTTTTCATTAATATTCTAACTCACACAATGTGCACTGAGAGTGAAGCTCAATGATATTGGTCTGTTCTTAGTGTTGTTATCAAGACAAAACCTTTTCTTAATCTACAGCCTTATATAGCTCAAGTAACTATTTAAATTTATACGTAGTTTTCTGCCTAATATATTTCAGTCCCTTTTGTGCTCCAACTGCAAATTACAATATTTGGAAATTCTTCAGAATTCTCCTTTCTGCTTTGTCCCTCTATGCACTAAAAGGTGTTTGGGGCTCACTTTACTTTGTTACAGCCTTGGTTATTTCTGATATCATGCATTAGGGAACATTCGTAATTAATTAGTTTTATTTTTCTGGACCTGGAGACATTACCACCTCTCATCATGTAAATCAGAATTCACTGATTTCAGAAGATACATTTGCCATTTGACAAAAGGGTCAAACATCCCATCCACTTAGACATGTACACAGCTAGCTAGGGTGCTTGTTCCTTTTCTTAATAAAGATAAAAACTTTACAACAGTTCAGCTAGCCCATCTCATCTGTACCATTGATATGATTTAGTAACACTCATGATTAACTCTGATTCACAGCCTAGATTATTTGCTTCCTCTTGGCTTTCATTATTAAAGGCAAGTTTCCAGCCTATTTGGTAGATCTATAGTTTTCAAAGTAATGAAAACAGCATTATTTCCAAACTGTATTCTTACAGTTACAATACCTGCTTCTATGGAAATGCAATGCAACTGATATTGCACTTAGTTTATACCTGGTTTTCTTATTCCCTCCCTCCTTCCCCCCCCCTCCCCCCCCCCCCCCCCCCCCCCCCCCCCCCCCCCCCTCCCTTCCCCTCCCCTTTTCCCTCCTCCCCCCCTCCCCTTCCCTTCTCCCCCCTCCCCCCCTCTCTTCTC